>JAMWET010004520.1:0-15645 GCA_024036415.1 Prochilodus magdalenae
ACGAACAGGTTTCAGATCCTGGTGGCGGTGAACCCCTACCAGCTGCTGCCCATCTACACAGCTGACCAGATTCGCCTGTACACCAACAAGAAGATCGGAGAGATGCCTCCGCACATCTTCGCCATCGCCGACAACTGTTACTTCAACATGCAGAGGAACAACAAGGACCAGTGCTGCATCATCAGGTCCGGTTCCGCCCTTTGTTAGTATGCGCCTGCGGTTCTTGGGGCGGGTGGTGTCCAGAGTAGTTCCTGCTGTTTACCTACCTTGATCTCTCTGTGTGTGTAATTTGAAACGTCCCTCTCAGTGGCGAGTCTGGGGCTGGGAAGACGGAGAGCACGAAGCTGATCCTGCAGTTTCTGGCAGCCATCAGTGGGCAGCACTCCTGGATCGAGCAGCAGGTGCTGGAGGCCAACCCCATACTCGAGGGTGAGGACTTCATTCTAAATGTAGTGCTCAGGAGATGTCTAGGTAGTCCGTCCAAGCATAGGTGAGCCAGTGAGCATGTTTCAGCTCTCGGAGTTACGATCTGGGTGGATGGTTTTGATAGCGGTGCTTGTTGGTTCATCACAGTCAGTGTATGTGCTCAATCCAGCAGTGAATATACACTACCAGCCAGCGTTTAGACACACCCATCTAACTGGATGGTGTTGGTGGTCCTAATGACTCTACAGTCGTACACTGAACAGCTCCACCTGATGAGAGTCTGAACCAGTCCATATCCTGGTACACCACATCTACTCCTGATGTACACAGTATGATACTCCTCCATATCTCCACCTCTAATATATATTTAGTGGTGTAAAAACTTTGATCTCTTTCTGCACAGTGTAAAAGCTCTAGTTCTCCTTTCAGGAGTTGAGTGAATATTCATGAGTGACCGACCCCATAGAATCGCTCCAACCTGCTTAGTAATAAACCTTGTTCTATCAGCTCCACTGCAGGGTAAGGAAGCTGCTCCATCCTCCTGTACAGCTCCACTCTGGAGGGTTTTAAGGTGGACTGGATAATTCCATTCTGGAGGGTTTTAAGGTGGACTGGATAATTTCATTCTGGAGGATTTTAAGGTGGACTGGATAATTCCATTCTGGAACGTTTTAAGGTAGACAGGATAATTCCATTCTGGAAGGTTTTAAGGTGGACTGGATAATTCCATTCTGGAGTGTTTTAAGGTGGACTGTATATTTCTATTCTGGAAGGTTTTAAGGTGGACTGTATAATTCCATTCTGGAGGGTTTTAAGGTGGACTGTATAATTCCATTCTGGAGGGTTTTAAGGTGGACTGGATAATTTCATTCTGGAGGATTTTAAGGTGGACTGGATAATTCCATTCTGGAACGTTTTAAGGTGGACTGGATAATTCCATTCTGGAAGGTGTTTAAGGTGGACTGGAATAATTCCATTCTGGAAGAAGGTTTTTAGGGTGAGTGATATGATTTTAATTCATGGAAGGTTTTAAGTGTTGGACTGTATAATTCCATTTCTGGAGGGTTTTAAGGTGGACTGATATAATTCCATTCTGGAGGGTTTTAAGGTGGACTGGATAATTTCCATTCTGGAGGATGTTTAAGGCGGCTGGAGACTGCGATACTTCAAGCCATGTAAAAGGCAACCATCTACGTTGTGTAATGGTGTGCGACGCCCCGGTATATTCATATGTCCATGGAATTCTGGAATCGTTTTTATTGTGGACTGGTTTGTTGAGATTCTTGAAATATATTAAGGTATATCGGGATAATTCATCTTTAAGTGGGTGGAGGTGTAATAAGGATTCCATTCTGGAGTGTGTTTTAAGGTGGACTGTATATGTTCTATTCTGGAAGGTGTTTTATTAAGGTGGACTGTTATAATTCCATTCTGGAGGGTTTTTAAGGTGGACAGGGGGGATGAAAATCCAATTCTAGGAAAGAGTTTATCTAGGGGGTAGAAACAATGTATACGTCCATATTTTGGAAGAAATTTTAAGGTCTGTGGGGACTGTAATTATATTCCATTCCTGGAAGGTTTTTAAGGTGGACTGTATAATTCCTTCTGAAGGTGGGTTTTTGTAAGGTGGACCTGTATTAATTCCATTCTGGAAGGGTTTAAATGTATCGGGACCTTAAATCCATTCTGTGAGGCGTTTTAAGGTGGAACTGTATAATTCTACTATTTGGAAGGTTTTAGAGGTTGAACTGTATAATTCCAGTTTCTGGCACAGGTTTTTAATGGTGCGACACTGTATAATTCCATTTACTGGAACGTGTTTTAAGTGTGTGGCTGTATAATTTCCATATATGGATTGAGATAACGGTGCTTTGTTTATTCGCAGTCTGGTGACGACTAAGTGACTATATAATTTCCATTCTGGAGGGTTTTTTAAAGGTGGACTCTATTTCCTTCTGGAAGGGTTTTACATTTGATTGTTATAGATTTTAAGTGTTGGACTGTGTGTATAATGGACTGTATAATATTCTTCTGGAGGTGTTTGTGTAAGTGTGGAACTGTATAATTTCGAATTCACTGGTAAGGTTTTTAAGTTGGGACTGTTATGTAATTTCCATTCCTGGATGTTTGTTTAGGTGGACTGTATAGTTTTTATATTGTCTGGAATGGTTTTTTTTAAGTTGGACGTTGTATAATTCCATTCTGGATTTTTCTTGGAGGGTGTTTGTAAAGGTTTGGACTCTGTAGGAATTTCAGGTTGAGACTGTATAATTCTGGAGGGGGTGTTGTTTATAGGATGGGGGATCTGTATAATTCCATTCTGAAGGTGTGTAAGATTGGACTTGTATAATTTCCATTCTTGGACAGGTTTTATAGGTGGATCTTATAAATTTTCATTATTTCTGGGAGGTGTTTTGAAGGTGGACCTTGTTAATATTTCTATTGTGGAGGGTTTAAGGTGGACTGTATAATCCATTCTGGAAGGGTGACTAAGTGGAGTGTATAATTCTCAGTTTCTGGAGTCTGGAAGGTTTTAAGGTGGACTGTATAATTACATTCTGGAGGGTTTTGAGGTGGGACCGTATAATTACATTCTGGAGGGGTTTAAGGTGGACCGTATAATTCCATTCTGGAAGGTTTTAAGGTGGACTGTATAATTACATTTTGGAGGGTTTTGAGGTGGACCGTATAATTCCATTCTGGAAGGTTTTAAGGTGGACTGTATAATTCCATTTTGGAGGGTTTTAAGGTGGACCGTATAATTCCATTCTGGAAGGTTTTAAGGTGGACTGTATAATTCCACTCTGGAGGGGGTTAAGGTGGACTGTATAATTCCACTCTGGAGGTTTTAAGGTGGACTGTTTAATTCCATTCTGGAGGTTTTAAGGTGGACTGATTAATTCCATTCTGGAGGGTTTAAGGTGGACTGTATAATTCCATTCTGGAGGGGGTTAAGGTGGACTGTATAATTCCACTCTGGAGGGGGTTAAGGTGGACTGTATAATTCCACTCTGGAGGTTTTAAGGTGGACTGTTTAATTCCATTCTGGAGGTTTTAAGGTGGACTGTTTAATTCAATTCTGGAGGGTTTTAAGGTGGACTGTATAGTTCCATTCTGGAGGGTTTTAAGGTGGACTGTATAATCCTATTCTGGAAGGTTTTAAGGTGGACTGTATAATTCCATTCTGGAGGGTTTTAAGGTGGACTGTATAATTCCATGAGGGCTATTTTGAGGGCAAAATAGATTTGCGTTTATAATTTTATTTTCTTGAATGTAATTTTTTTGTTTGTAAATGAATTTTTATTTTTGTAAATTTGTTTTCTGAAATGTTAATTTGTTTTGCACTTCTCGGCCACAGTAATATGGCGATACTGTAAAGAATCTTTGGAGCATAAAACAGAAAGACCTTTATTGCATCAATGTCCAGCAGTATTAGCTGAAGATGAGCCTTTCAGATGCTTTAGTAACTAACAGACTGCAAATAAACTCAATTTCCAATTTGGGAGATTCTGGAAAGTAAGATGAGCTGATATTTAGTTAATACATCTTAAAATTCTCATTTTTAGGTCATTTTAGGCACATTAATATTTAAATAATTTTATAAATAAACTTATTTCCAGACACATTTTAGTTGATTTGAATTATTTTAGTAAGCCAGTTCGTTCCACTATACTGGCAGAAAATCTGGCATCTACATTTCCAGAGAGAATTAAAATAATCTGTCAATATAGTGAGAAAAAATGGCAAAAATTAAAATGGCAAAAAAACATTGAAATATGACATAATAATTCATATTACAAAACGTATAGAATAAGACTTTATTAATATAAAATATTTCACCTATATATCAGATCATTTGACTGGCCAAGATCTCATTTTGCTGTGCAGATGGACATTCCAGTGAAGACCTGCCACCCTGTAACAAGGACACGCATGATGTTCTTCCTTCTGCATCCATAGTTTAGCTCATAGGACCCCCAGCCGAGACTCCCCCAGTGCCTGGGCTAGGACCACTGTGTAACTGACCATAGAAGAGTCCATGACACTGAGATTTGTTTTCCCAACAGCCTTTGGAAACGCCAAGACCATCCGCAACGACAACTCCAGCCGATTTGGGAAGTACATCGACATCCACTTCAACAAGAGAGGGGCCATAGAGGGGGCCAAGATCGAGCAGTACCTGCTGGAGAAGTCCAGAGTGTGTCGGCAGGTATGGGAGCGTGTGAGCTTTAGAGACGTATCTGTCTACATGCTGCCCTGAGGGCAACAGCGGCGCACTCCGTACCGATTCCCCTGCTCTAGCGCATCAGATCAGTGAAGGGACATCTCTCTTTCCTTGCTAGGCCCGGGATGAGAGGAACTACCACGTCTTCTACTGCATGCTGAAGGGCATGACCCCAGAGCAGAAGAAGAAGCTCGGCCTGGGCAAAGCTACCGACTACACCTACCTCACTATCGTGAGTGAAGATGGTGTTACTGCTTCACTCACTCTGCAGTACAATACGCTCAGGTCCCCACTCATACAGGAAAACACACAGCTGTTATCATATCCAGCCCACTGTAAACACCCATATATATCATTTCTTGGTTTGTAGGTCTAATATATGGAACCTGCAATTATTACATATAACGAAATATAATAAAGTTATCATAGGTAGTTATTACATAGCACTCATATACATTATAGATACATATAGGTATATACTGTATACTCTATATAAGTGTCTCTACATTATAATCTGATATATAAATGTCTCTACATTATAATCTGATATTTAAGTGTCTCTTAGTTATAATCTGATATATAGGTGTCTCTAAATTATAATCCGATATAAATGTCTCCAAATTATAATCTGATATGTGTCCCTAAATTATAATCTAAGTGTCTCTAAATTATAATCTGATATTTAAGTGTCTCCAAATTCTAATCTGATATATAAGTGTCACTTTGTTATAATCTGATATATAGGTGTCCCTAAATTATAATCTGATATGCAAGTATCTTCAAATTATAATCTGATATTTAAGTGTCTCCAAATTATAATCTGATATATAAGTGTCTCTAAGTTATAATCTGATATGTGTCCCTAAATTATAATCTAAGTGGCTTTAAATTATAATCTGATATATAAGTGTCTCTGAATTATAATGTGATATATATATGTCTCTACATTATAATCTGATATTTGTCTCTAAATTATAATCTGATATATAGGTGTCTCTAAATTATAATCTGATATATAGGTGTCTCTAAATTATGTGATATATAAGTGTCTCTTAGTTATAATCTGATCTATATATATATATGTCTCTAGCTAAATTAACTATTATATATTTATAAGTACCTGATAAAGAGAAATGTAAATATATATGTAATAATAATATGTAAATAATATTAACTTTGTTATAGACTATATTATGTATATTACAGATATAAAAACAAACAAATAAACAATAATCCACTGAAACTAGAGGGCAGCTTTAGGGATGAAACATTTGTCTAATGTTTTCTCTCTGATGTCTATTCAGGGAAACTGCACAGTGTGTGACGGACGTGACGACCAGAAGGAGTATTCCAACATTCGCTCGGCCATGAAGGTGCTCATGTTCACGGACACGGAGAACTGGGAGATCTCAAAGTTGCTGGCCTCTATTCTGCACATGGGCAACCTTGGCTATGAAGGTTAGAACAGACAGTGGCTGCCACGACTGTAGGAGCTCCTCTGTTGTGCGGCCGCTTACTGTCCACTTCAGGAGCTCCACCTACCTTATAGGTATACTAGGTAGGTCAGAGGTCAGCTCTCCTTCTGGAGATCAACTTATGGTCAGGTCTCAGGTTCAGCCCGTGTCTGGCATGCAGCCCACCTCCTGAAGAAGTTGCTGGGGCAGGTGTGACAGATTGTGATCGGAATGAGACTTTGCCGGAGGGTGTGGACCTCCAGGACCGGGGTTGATGACCATGTAAGGGTACAGTTACAGGCTATAGACCATCTGTTGCTGAACTGGTTTTCCGGCCCGCCCCTTCATCACTGGTCGGGAATACTGTGGCCGTTCTCAGCACAGCAGTAGTGACACCGCCATGCTAGCCAGATTAGATTAGATCAGAGATTAAATTCCCCAGGTGTCCACCGTTATGGTGACCAGTAAGGCTGTATAGGTGAGAATGATTCGATGGTCATAAACTGACCACTGATGGATGACTTGAGGTTGAGAATCACAAACAGATGGACTGTGGTCTCTACCTGAACACCAGCATGGTGGAGCTACAAGAGGTGGGTTTCCAGTGAACATAAGCTGATAACTGTCTCTTGTTTACTCCCAGCTCGCACGTATGACAACCTGGACGCCTGTGAGGTGGTGCGCTGTGCTGATCTGACCACCGCTGCAAAGCTGCTGGAGGTAATATGATGGTTCTCATTATAGCATAACATTATAGGACTCAGATTAGCAGTGCTGGACGAAGAGTTAAAGTAGAGACCCCCATCTAAAATCCCCCTCCAATGTCAGTTCCCCTCTTTAGTCCTCCACTGGAGTAACAGTACTGAAGTATGTACCTTCAGATGTACTTAAGTATGGAGAGTAACAGTACTAAAGTATGTACTCTCAGATGTACTTAAGTATGGAGAGTACCAGTACTAAAGTATGTACCTTCAGATGTACTTAAGTATGGAGAGTAACAGTACTAAGGTATGTACTCTCAGATGTACTTAGGTATGGAGAGTAACAGTACTAAAGTATGTACCTTAGATGTACTTAAGTATGGAGAGTAACAGTACTAAGGTATGTACTCTCAGATGTACTTAGGTATGGAGAGTAACAGTACTAAAGTATGTACCTTAGATGTACTTAAGTATGGAGAGTAACAGTACTAAAGTATTTACCTTCAGATGTACTTAAGTATGGAGAGTAACAGTACTAAAGTATGTACCTTCAGATGTCCTTTAGTATGGAGAGTACCAGTACTAAAGTATTTACCTTCAGATGTATTTAAGTATGGAGAGTAACAGTACTCTAAAGTATGTACCTTCAGATGTACTTAAGTATGGAGAGTAACAATACTAAAGTATGTACCTTCAGATGTACTTAAGTATGGAGAGTACCAGTACTAAAGTATGTACCTTCAGATGTACTTAAGTATGGAGAGTACCAGTACTAAAGTATTTACCTTCAGATGTACTTAAGTATGGAGAGTAAAAGTACTAAAGTATGTACCTTCAGATGTACTTGAGTATGGAGAGTAACAGTACTAAAGTATGTACCTTCAGATGTACTTAAGTATGGAGAGTAACAGGAGCATGGTTTATTACGGCTCTAATGTCCTATTATCATTTCTGGAACAGGACTCTTCATCAGCTCAGTGTAGGTGAAGAGACTCTAGTGTCTCTCAGTCCACCAGTCTTTAATAGAAGCTCATTCATTAGTCTGACACTGACGTCTATTCACATCATCATCAGCACAGAACACTGCAGGAGAACAGGTTCCATTAGCTAGAACTATAAAATAACTTTTTGCACAGAGAGTGACAACATTACACACAGTACTACACAACACACACTCCAAACACACACACACACACTCCAAACACACACACACACACACACACACACACACACACACACACACACACACACACACACACACACACACACACACTCCAAACACACACACACACACTCCTAACACACATAAACACACACACACTCACACACCTAACACACACACACATACACACACTCACACACCTAACAAACACACACACACACACAGATTATCTTACTTACCTGTAAACCTGGAGTTGTATTATAGATATATAGATAGTATAATATTTAATATGTGGGGTTAGAGTAAAAGTCACCCAATATGGAAATACAGATACGCAGAGAAACTACTTAAGTACAGAAACGGATTACATTTACTTCTTCACTGTCCGCCAGCGCAGATTAGGTCCCTCACTGCTCAGAGTAATGCACCGCGTGCTCCTGTTCCAGTGACTGGGCGTTGGTGTGAGTGATATACGGGTTTTGTCGGGTGGTTGTTGTAAGAGTAGAATCAGGATTACGACGGTTATATAAGCTGAGCCTTCAGGTGAGCAACAGGTCACGACGTCCCAACACCAGAGGCAAAACAATAGAGACTCTACTGAAGGATATCAGGACCGAGGGAGAGGGCAGAGCGCCATCTAGTGACAGAACTGTGTATTTTATTAAGCATACAAAATAATAACAGTTCTTACTAAGGATAAACAAGATACCGTATTTATCTATATACAGGCATATATATATATTTGTCCATTTGCCTGTCTATGAGACATGATTTGAATTCTGTATCTTCATTTCTGAAGCTCTACTGCTTTCTCAGCTGTTATGGAATCATCTACAATTCTATTCAACTTTCTGGACACTTTAAACATGTGTGTAACATACACATATTTATATAACATACTGATTTTCTGTGAAGCTGCTTTGAGACAACACTGGTTGTAAAAAGCGCTATACAAATAAACATTGATTGATTGATTGATTGATTGATTGATTGTACGTAGCTCATACTTTTGGTGTTCCACAAGGGCTGGTATTGGGTCCCCTATATTTTACTCATGTGTCCTCATATTGGGACACAGAATGAGGCATTATACACTGACATGCCAAAAGTTATGGGACAGGAACTAGTATCGTGTGGGTGCCCCTCTAGCCCAGCTATAACTCAGCATGGCATTGATTCCACAAGTGGACAAAAGACGTCTGAATTCAGAGGTTCAGAATTTCAGTGGTGAATAGACTTTTTCACCACCTCCCATAAATGCTTGACTGGGCTCGTTTCGGGTCAACACGCAGGCCACACCCTTCACTGGATCTGTCTAGAATGCTCTTTAAAGCAGTTTTGTTTTTATTAACAGGTTGACTCTAAGGATCTGATGAACTGCCTGACCAGTCGAACCATAATCACTCGAGGGGAGACAGTGTCTACTCCTCTGAGCATGGAGCAGGCCTTAGATGTTCGAGATGCCTTTGTAAAGGTAAACCTCACCTTCCATTCGGACCCCCTTTCAACCAATCAGATCTGAGTTTATACCCTCATCACCTCAATACCGTATGTTAATATTCACCGATCAGCCATTACATATAAACCACCTCAGTGTCTCAACACAGACCATATAAGAGCAGACAGAGCAGACTGTCCATCTGCTTCTCTGTATACTGTATTACCCTGTTCTTCAATGGTCAGGACCCCCACAGGACCACCACAGAGCAGGTATGATGTGGGGGGTGGATCATTCTCAGCACTGCAGTGCACTGACGTGGTGGTGTTAGTGTGTGTGGTGCTGAAACCATCAGTGTCACTGGTGGACTGAGAATCATCTACCAAACAAACCTATCCAACACAACAGCATCCTGTGGGCAGCGTCCTGTGGGCAGCGTCCTGTGGGCAGCGTCCTGTGGGCAGCGTCCTGGGGTAGCGTTCTGAGGGGAGCGTCCTGTGGGTAGCGTCCTGTGGGGAGCGTCCTGTGGGCAGCGCCCTGTGGGCAGCGTCCTGTGGGGAGCGTCCTGTGGGGAGCGTCCTGTGGGCAGCGTCCTGTGGGAAGCGTCCTGTGGGCAGCATCCTGTGGGGAGCGTCCTGTGGGGAGCGTCCTGTGGGGAGCGTCCTGTGGGGAGCGTCCTGTGGGCAGTGTCCTGTGGGCAGTGTCCTGTGGGCAGCGTCCTCGGGGCGGCATCCTGTGGGCGGCGTCCTGTGTCCACTGATGAAGGACTAGAGGATGACCAACGCTGCACTGTGCAGCAGCAGATGAGCTATCGTCTCTGACTGTCCATCTACAAGGTGGACCAGCAAGGTAGGAGTGTCTAATAGAGTGGACAGTGAGTGGACACAGTGTCTAAACACTCCAGCAGCACTGCTGTGTCTGATCCACTCACACCAGCACCACACACACTAACACACCACCACCACGTCAGTGTCACTGCAGTGCTGAGAATGATCCACCACCCACATCATACCTGCTCTGTGGTGGTCCTGTGGGGGTCCTGCCCATTGAAGAACAGGGTAATACAGTATACAGAGAAACAGATGGACTACAGTCTGGACCTGTACACCTACAGAGTGTCCTGTATGGTCAGTGGAGCTGATGAGATGGACACACTGAGGTGGTTTAGTGTTATGGGTTATCGGTGAACACCCTGTGTTTATGCTAATCACACGACTGAGCCTTTTCCCCATCGTAGGGAATATATGGACGCCTGTTTGTGTGGATTGTTGAGAAGATCAATGCGGCGATCTTTAAACCTCCGTCCCACGATCTCAAAGCAGTGCGGCGGTCCATTGGCCTGCTGGACATCTTCGGCTTCGAGAACTTTACGATCAACAGGTCCTTCTAGCCTGTATACATATACACTACAGACACACCACTAACAGAAGAGCTAAACGATGATAACGATAATTCTGGGCTTTAGTGAATTATTAAAATGAGTTATCATACGATTATTATTATCCAGGTCTTTTCGTTGCCTGTGACGCTTGGCGTAGCCCTAAACGTGCCTGTGCTTTCGTTTAACACCATCATCATTATTCTCCTCCCGTTCAGCTTTGAGCAGCTCTGTATCAACTTCGCCAATGAGAACCTGCAGCAGTTCTTCGTCCGCCATGTCTTCAAGCTGGAGCAGGAGGAGTACAACCTGGAGAACATCAACTGGCAGCACATCGAGTTCACTGACAACCAGGATGCTCTGGATATGATTGCCATCAAACCTATGAACATCATCTCTCTCATTGATGAGGAGAGCAAGTTTCCCAAGGTCAGAGAAAAAGAGATAATAATAATTATTAACAACAACAACAACATCAACAACAACAATATTAATATTAATAACATAAACATGTAATAATAATAATAATAATAACATTCATAACATAAACATGTTATTGAAAATGATAATAGGTGCAGAAATAATTTTATAATAATAATAATGACGACAACGATGATGATGATGATGATGATGATGATAGCTGCTGTTTTTGTTGTTATTGTGATTATTATTAGTATTATCATTATTTTTAACAACAACAACATAACAACAACAACAATAATATTATTAACACTAGTATTAATAACACAGACGTTATTATAATAATAATAATAATAATAATAATAATAATAATAATAACAATAACATTCATAACATAAATGTGATTGATAATGGTAATAGGTGCAGAAATAATTTTATAATAATAAGAAGAATGACGACGATGATGATGATGATAGTTGTTGTTATTATTATTATTGTTATTATTATTAACAACAACAACAATATTAATAACATAAACATGTAATAGTAGTAGTAATAATAATAATAATAATAATGAACAACAATGGCAATAATAAGTTCCATGATATTATTATTATTATTATTATTATTATTATTATTATTATTAATAATAATAATAATAATAATAACATTCATAACATAAACATGAATGATGATAGGTTATAATAATAATAAGAAGAAGAATGACGACGACAATGATGATGGTAGTTGTTATTGTGATTATTATTATTATTATTATTGCTATTATTATTATTATTATTATTAACAAGAACAAACCAACAAAACAACAACAATAATATGATTAACATTAATATTAATAACATAGACATGGTATAATAATAACAATAACAATATTAATAGTAATAACTAACAACAATGGCAACAGTAAGTACAAGAATAATAAAAATAATAACATTCATAACATAAACATGTTATTGAAAATGATAATATGTACAGAAATAATAATAATAATAATAATAATAATGATGATGGTGATGATGAGTGTAGTTATTATTATTATTATATCTGTTATTATTATTATTATTATTATTATTATTATTAGCATATTAATAGTATTAGTATCTAGATTTTTGTTCCCATCTTCTGTGTGTTATATTCCAGTTGCTTTTGTGTAAAACGTAAACGAGCAGCCGTCTTCATCACTAACACTGTTTCTGTGAGCGGGACAGTGAAGCGAACGAATCTGATTTATTCCCCAGGTGACTCGGTGCTGTGTACGATATTAACACAGCGTATTAAATAAAACATCGTCCAGCTCGGTTCGTCTGGACCCCGACAGGCATGCTGATGGGATGCTTTGTAGGCCTACCACACCTGTATTTACACGGCTACGTAGACTACTGGACAGTCCCAAGCAGTTCTAGAAAGTTCTATACAGTTCTCCAAAAGTCTAGGACCTCTTCTGGAGAGTCCACACAGTTCCTGAAGCTACTTGAAGTCCACTCAGCACTGGAAGTATCGCAAATGTTCTGGATAAGAGAGAACCTTCCAGAACATCATTGTCCAGACCCCATAATCAAGAGTTTACAGGGACCGGTAGAGTTTTCTGTACCTTTGGGGCCTGAAGGAATTAGGAGAACACGCTTAGTACTGGGGAACCAGGAAAACATTAAACGCTGTTGGCTGTTTATCACCTGTACAGCTCTGAAACAACATCCTATGGACAGAGTAGACAAAGATCAACGTTTACCAGAACGAGGAGAAGAGAGGAGAGTGTCAATAAGGAGAGGAACTGCTCCTCATCCAAAGCATACCATCAACATGATGGAGATAGTGCCGGGGCTCCTGTTCACCTGGCTTAGATGTAAGGACCCTCAGAGTAAAGCTGAAAGCCTGCACTGTGCTCCAGCACGCCGAGGTGGACAGCCAAAGTAACTTAATGTTGATGTCCAAATATTTATGGCCTATTTAACAATAACACACTTCCGGGTCAGCCAGAGGCATCTTCATTCAGGGTGGACGCCTGGACAGGCAAACGGGAGACCTCAGCAGGGCTTTTAGTTTCTGAAGCCGAGCTCATTCTCCTCTCCTGCTCTCTCCTGCTTGTCTCTGGTCCTCTTCAGGGCACAGACACCACCATGCTGAACAAGCTGAACTCCCAACACAAGCTCAACACCAACTACATCCCCCCCAAAAACACCTACGAGACCCAGTTTGGAATCCAGCACTGGAATCAGCACGCGCGGGCATCGTCTACTACGAGACCAGAGGTGAGGCACAGATCCGGTCCCAGGCACGCATCACGGTACAGCATCCCGCACGGTCTGCGCGGTTTCTGATCCTCTCTGAATAACGTCTGCAGGTTTCCTGGAGAAGAACAGGGACACCCTGCACGGGGACATCATCCAGCTCGTTCACTCCTCCAAGAACAAGTTCATCAAGCAGATCTTCCAGGCTGACGTGGCTATGGTAAGGCTCTCTGTTCTGGCTCCTTCATGTTAACTGTGTCTGATTGGATGTTCCAGCTAGCTGCCACCAACACAGCCATAGCACCAACCCAGAACTTAAAGTCATTAGCTAGTACATGACTAGCGCTCAGCTTTAATCAGATATCATATTGAGTTCACTCGGCTGGCGGAAACCTCTGCGGCAGGTTCGACCCTCCCTAAGGTTACACACTTTGTGGGGTACTTTGTCAATCTGTTCTTAATTAGCCACAGATGAAGCAGAGTGTCTGCTGGAAGCTGCAGCCTCTTGATCCCCTTAAATGACCTGTAGCTCTGGATCCGCTATCCACACACTCAGCTGGAGCATCACCTGACACGACTGTTTAACGCCCCTGTATATATAAGGCTATGTAGTCTACTGGACAGTTCTAGAAAGTTCTATAAACCTCTGGAGAGTTCTTACAGTTCCAGAAGCTACTTGAGGTTTACTTTACAGTGATGAGATCAAACTGGTTACCCAGATTTCTGAATTTAGAAATTAAACTCCTGATGAAACTTAAATTCCTTAAACTTAAAAATAAAAATTAATTTAAAATAGAACAGAATCTACAGTCTTAATATAAAGTCATTTGTAAATGATGAATTTGTACATATATATCGTCGCTGCCCAAAGAAAAACAAGTATCTTCAAATTAGCAACTTTACAGGAGAGGCCAAAAACCTCACTTACCTTTAATGTAAGTCTATGGAACCAGACATCTCTCCAAGCAGTTTTGAGCCGTTTCTGTTTGTCCATTCATCACAAGAGTTTCACTCAGTGTAAAGAGCAGCTGGTGTGTTCAAATGATGGATAAAAGTAAAAATGGACAAAAGTGGAGATACATGTTTTCATTGGACAGCAACGATATTTACATATATTTGTACACACATATATATATATATATATATATATATATATATATTTAATGTATATAAATGTGTATTTGTACATATATATATATATACATTTAAAATAGAATAGAATCTACAACCTTAATAGAAAGTAATTTGTAAATAATGAATTTGCTACACCAACCACCTTATATATATATATATACACACACACACACACACATACTTATATAAATATATATATATATATATATACTATCGTTCTATATATATATATATATTCTATATATATATATATATTATATTATTATAGATTATTGAGAATTATTATTATTCTGGTCACACATTGCAAATCGGATGCACAGATTCCGAGTAGGAAGGAATTTTTCCGGAATTTTTTCCCATAGAGAATGAATGGGACCCAGAAACGCATTTAAACCGCTTCCGCTCGACCTAGAGACACCAAATCGGATACACTGGCTCGGGGTGTAGCAGGAATTCAGTTTTGGATTGACTCGCACTTGTTCGTTTCTCGTTCGTTTCTCTTTCGTTTCTCTTTCTTTTCGCATCCCCTTTTCCTTCCATAGAGTCCCAGTCATTTTTGGACCCACCTAAAGCCGGCTGTTTCCTTCGCCCGAGAGGCGCGAAACTTCACATACACACTGAAGAGGGGGATGTCTCCCAAGAACTATTGCACAGCCATACTGACTCACACTCTCTCTGTCGTTTATATTCATCCTCTTCCTACCATATAGTCCCATTCATTTTCAACCAAACCAAGCATTACGTTCCCGTTTGGCCGAAGCGCACACAAACCTTACGTACTCCACTAGGGCAGGTCCCAAAACGTTAATCCCAGTCATAACCGACCCGCACCTACGTTTACTCCATATCCCTCGTTCTCACTTAGCACACTGCGCAACCCATCTTGCTTTCCTTCAGGCAAAGCACTTTTTCTGGTTATTATTATTATTAATTATTCTATTATTATTATTATTATATTTTCCATGTTCGGTAATAGGTTACAATGTCCCAGATACTGCCTTGAGCCCTGTTTTTATAATTTTTTCTTGTCTCACTTAGTTGAAAAAACGTCTAGATGC
>JAMWET010004521.1:5000-22500 GCA_024036415.1 Prochilodus magdalenae
GGAAGCTGTTTCATCAGTATATTAGTAATAGAAATATTAGTACCTTTATATGAATGTTTCATAAGATGTCAGTGTTTATATTTGAGTAGAGTTACATAGGACTCTTATTGTGGTGCACCAGGACTCTGGTGAGTAAAGTGTTAGCTGAACAAGGGACTGATTTTGCATTCCCAGCAGATTCCATTCATTCATTAATTCTGATGCACTTCATGTACCGACATGTCATCAATGACTCTACAACGGCAGATCAGTCAAACAATAGTCATCAATATTTTTATACCCAAAGAAAAGGAGAACTTGTTCTGTCTCAACAATCTCCAAACCCTCTCCAACTGCCCCCAGTCCACAAGAACCCACGACACGCCACAACAGCCCACTTCAATCCACCCCAACCCGCCCCAATCCACAACTCACCCAATCCACAACAACCCGTATCATCCTGCAACAGCCCACTGCAACCCACTCAACATGCCCCAATCCACAACAACACACCCCAACCCGCCCCAATCCACAACAACCCTCCCCAACCCGCCCCAATTCACAACACACCCCAACCCGCCCCAATCCACAACAACCCTCCCCAACCCGCCCCAATTCACAACACACCCCAACCCGCCCCAATCCACAACAACCCTCCCCAACCCGCCCCAATTCACAACACACCCCAACCCGCCCCAATCCACAACAACCCTCCCCAACCCGCCCCAATCCACAACAACACACCCCAACCCGCCCCAATCCACAACTCACCCAATCCACAACAACCCGTATCATCCTGCAACAGCCCACTCCAACCGCACAACCCACCTTAACAACCTATCTCCAATCCCTTACAACCCACCGCCACCCACAACAACCTGCCCCATCCACAACAACCCGCCCCAATCCACAACAACCCACCCCAATCCACAACAACTCACCCCAATCCACAACCCACAACACCCTGCAATAGCCCACTGCAACCCACTCAACATGCCCAAATTCACAACAACCCGCCCCAATCCACAACAACCCACCCCAACCCACCCCAATCCACAACAACCCACCCCAATCCACCACAACCCACCCCAATCCACCACAACCTGCCCCAATCCACAACAACTCACTCCAATCCACAACCCACAACACCCTGCAATAGCCCACTGCAACCCACTCGACATGCCCCAATCCACAACAACACACCCCAACCCGCCCAAATCCGCAACAACCCACCTCAACCCGCCCCAATCCACCACAACCCACCCCAATCCACAACAACTCACCCCAATCCACAACAACTCACCCCAATCCACAACCCACAACACCCTGCAATAGCCCACTGCAACCCACTCGACATGCCCCAATCCACAACAACACACCCCAACCCGCCCAAATCCGCAACAACCCACCTCAACCCGCCCCAATCCACAACAGCCCACCCAAATCCACCACAACCCACCCCAATCCACAACAACTCACCCCAATCCACAACCCACAACACCCTGCAATAGCCCACTGCAACCCACTCAACATGCCCAAATTCACAACAACCCACCCTAATCCACAACAACCCGCCCCAATCCACAACTCACCCCAATCCACAACAACCCACCCTTATCCACCCCAACCCTCCCCAATCCACAACAACCCGCAACACCTTGCAACAGCCCACTGCAACCCACTCAACATGCCCCAATTTACAACAACCTACCCCAACCCGCAACAACCCAGCCCAAACCGCAACAGCCCACTCCAACCTCCAACCCACCTCCAATCCACAAGAACCTACCTCCAGTCTGCAACAACCCACCCCAACCAACCAAATCCACAACATCCAACCCCAACCCACAACAACCCACCTCAAACCACAACAGCCCACTCCAACCCCACAACCCACCTTAACAACCTATCTCCAATCCCTTACAACCTACCGCCACCCACAACAACCCGCCCCATCCACAACAACCCGCCCCATCCACAACAACCTGCCCCATCCACAACAACCTGCCCCATTCACAACAACCTGCCCCAATCCACAACACACACAATTCACACAAATTCACAACAACCCACCCCAAACCATAATAACACACCCCCAACCTGCAGCAGCCCACTCCAACACTCCCAACCCGCAAAAACCCACCCACACACGCAATAACCCACCCCAACCACAACAACCCTGAAATCTATATTTACCTGTGACTTCATCTTTTGTTAAGCAAGTGGTTTATCTTATATTTGATCTACCCCAGTAATACAAACCCATACACCCACCGACGCATGTGTCTGTGGGTGGCGGTTGGCGCATTAAAGCTGAACTAATAGGATATTAAGTATAAGATTTAGTGTGGCACAGACACAGCGACTCACACACACAGGTCTGCTTTATCCGGAACATGCTCATAAATAGGGCAGCGTCTCTGCTGGCTCTGTGGACTCTAAACGAGCTGCTCTGGCCGTCCTGAGGTCCACTGCGGATTGGGACTCTGTCCTACTTGGGCTAATAGTCTAAAAGACTCTGGCAGCTGCTTCAGTATGACACTCAATGTCACTTACTTTTAAAGCCCAGATCGTTCGTCCCCTGCCACCAATTTATGCTCACGCTCGTCTACCCGGTCTTTTTCACTCTTTCTTTTTAGGAGATCACAAATAGATATTGCCAAGTTGCATTATTATTTTAGTAGGAGGTGTTTCCGTTGTTCATATTTGATCAGGATGGAGAGAAAGCGATGGGTGTTTCACATCACAGAAGCTGCACCCAGAAGGAGGTGTGGGAGTGCGGTGCTGTTGGGAAGGAAGATAAAGGTGACCAGGATCAATAACTGATGATAAATTTAGACTGATATGATCAATATTTATTGAGCTACACATACAGAAGTCTGTCAGTATGGCGTCGGGCCGCCATGTTTGCTAACCCAACATACAGACGTCTCGGTATGGAGCTGTTGAGGTTCCTAATGGAGTCCTGTGATAATCCATCCCATGCAGCTTGAATATCCTCACACAGTTCCTGCAGATGGTGCGGTAGGGGTGGAGGTGGAGTGACACCAGACCTTCTGGACGTGTGGCAACAAACCGTTCATCTTGGTGCTGACCACGGTGCCTCCACACACGGATTCGTTGGTCGTCTCCACCAAGACTAAAGCGGGACTCGTCACTGAAGATGACCCGCTGCCATTCTGAGTCACTCCATGACAGTCTGGTACGACACCACTGCAGTCTTTGGTGACGGTGACGTGGTGTTAAGGACAGTCATCATACCAGTCTGTGCATGTAGTCCTACGTCGTGCAGCCGGCTGCTAATGGTGCTGGCACTAACAGGATGACTCATGAAGGACACCACTGCTAACTGAACATCTGCAGTCATGACTGTTGGGTCAGTCAGGTACAGCGATGAGGCCCGTCCTTGCTTACGTCACATGCGCGGATGAGTGTGAAACTCATTCGCATGTCTCATAATGTCAAACCTACCCACCCAGTTTCATTCCTTTTGGTTAATTCCTTCTGAGGGCAGCTATTGATGAGTGTATCGTCAACCCAATATGATGGTGTGTCAAAGACGTCCTTGTATGGTGTTGCAGAGATGTCTACTGAAGTCAGTATGTTAACTAAGTAGCCCTGTCCTGTCCTGTCCTGTCCTGTCCTGTCCTGACGATGTATTCTGACCTCTTATCCATCATGTTTGGTCACCAGTTTGAATACACTTCGATTACACTTTCACCCACTTCCTCAGTGGTCAGGACAACAGAATCCCCCCAGGACCACCACAGAGCAGGTATTCTGTTTGTGGTGGATCGTTGTTAGCACTGCATTGACACTGACGTGGTGCTGGTGTGTGTGGATCAGACACAGCAGTGCTGCTGAGGAGTTTAAACACTGTGTCCACTCACTGTCCACTCTATTAGACACTCCTACCTTGCTGGTCCACCTTGTAGATGGACAGTCAGAGACGATAGCTCATCCGCTGCTGCACAGTGCAGTGCTGGTCATCCTCTAGTCCTTCATCAGTGGTCACAGGACACGGCCCGCAGGACGCTGCAGGCTGGATAGTTTGGTTGGTGGACGATTCTCAGTCGGGCAGTGACACTGAGGTGTCCAGCAGCAGTGCTGTGTCTGTGGTGGTCCTGCTGCTGCACAGTGCAGTGTCGGTCATCATCTAGTCCTTCATCAGTGGTCACAGGACGCTGCCCACAGGACGCTGCCCACAGGACGCTGCCCACAGGACACTACCCACAGGACGCTGCTCACAGGACGCTGCCCACAGGACGCTATTCTCAGTCCAGCAGTGACACTGAGGTGTTTGATCCACTCACACCACCACAACACACACTAACATCGCATCATTTTTGGCCCTTCCTGGTTGCCCCAAACCTAAAACTCAGTTGGGGCAGCCAATAGCCTTGAGTGTATAATACTGAAATTAAAATGTATTCAATATATATTTTTAATTATTAAATTTTATATTAAAAATCTATCATTTTTTGTGAATTTTACATTTTTGCCATTATATGCCTAGCATAAAGTGGCACATTAGCGTCCTTATGAGCAGATATTAGGTTAATAAGGTGTTACGAAGCCTGACATTATAAGCGTTCCATACATTTGCATTGTTATTAAAGGACAGTATTATGCATAACCATCATTATAACTACTTAAGATACATCAATAAAGCTTATGCCAGGTATTAAAATGTGTTATGTATGCGATATAAAACCACATAAATGGTGCATTATTAATACAGGACTCATGGGATGTGTTATCCTTAACAGAACATGTCATGTGACCCAGGTTGCGTTGGACTGTACACACAATCAGATCCGTTCATTGACGTCATTGATAAATCACGCTCGGTTGGTGTAAAGGGCCCTTATTTAATGGGACCCATTAGGGGCGACTGAGTAATTCACACATGATACCACCAATTATGATGCTGGCAGTTTATTAAAGGCAGAGCTGTCTGGATTACTCAGTAAGCAGATTTATGTGGACCCAGCCGCTGCGGGTAAGGGCAAAGGATGGATACGACAACACGCAGGCCGTGCAGACACGAGCCCAGGATTCGCCAGTGAGCCGTGGCTGAACAAAAGGGATTACTCTGCCTCTCCCTGTCACCCTCTGGTAGCGCGAGTGGAAATCCTTAGAGCAACTTTGGAGCAAATTTATTAATATGATTTACATAAAGCGAATGCTCCTGCAGCCAAGCGGGGCACTCTAAAATAAGGCGGCGTGACAGAGCCCATGTGTTACACTCGGCAGGGCCCGCGGCTGGGGGGGTCCCCGGGGAGCGCTGGCCTGAAAATGACACAAAAGTGAGAAAAGAGCCCATATACCGCCGAATCGCTCGCCCTTTCCCTCAGCAGAACAGAGAGAGAGAGAGAAACAGATACGCCTCGCTAGAAAGATGGACGAGGGAACGCTCTCTGGCTGGCTCCACGATCTGCTTGGAAGAGGAAGATGGGAACCAGCATTGCACACCGCAGATCGGGTAGGCTGTGGTTCTGTTCAGCTGAACTGACTAATATCCAACATGTGTCTTTCATTTTTAACCCCCGGGTTACAGTCACCTGTTTTTTATGGACTCAAAGGTCAACCATTCATGTCTGCATCACCCTTTACCCACCTCTGTGAGCCCCTCACAAAGGCCTTTACTCCCCCTTAAACATGCATATGTAAATTATGTAACTGAGTAAACTCTCTTCTGATTGGCTGGGCTGTATGGGGCCTGTTTTAACCAGCTAGGCTAAACCACTCCTTATAATGTCAGCCTGAAGGTATGAGACGGCCAAACAGGCAGATGTAATGCAGTCGCATGCAAAAGTTTGGGCGCCAAGTGCAAATAACTGCATATTTAATGCGCAGTTATGTTTATTTGTTTATTCCAGATGTAACATATTTGGGAAAGCTAAATAAACACGAAATGCTGCCTCCAACTATGTAATAACAGTTTAATAAACAGTGAATAAAGCATCTTACTGTGTTAAATCAAATATTTCAGTTTGTAGAAGTATGTAGGAGACTCATTGGCTTGTTTACACTTTATCAAATCAACAAACAAATTCACTTCTTCTGTTTGAACAACTTTATGTTAAAAAGCTAAATGTGCAAATGTTTGTTTTTCAATTGAAAAATGTATAAACTGATCGTTCATTGTTTATTAAGCTTTATTCACTGTTTATTACACTGTTATTACATAGTTGGATGTCATTTATGTGAAAATCACTGAAATGTATTATGTAATAATGCACAATAAGCATTTTCTTACTTTGTTAAGACTTTGTTATGCAAATTTTTGATGTGTATGTGTGTTTGTGTGGAAGGGTTGGGGGTTTGGGGGAGTGTTGGGTGTATTATCACTGTCCAAAGAAAAACAGGTACCTCGAAAATGACAACTTTACAGACGAGACCAAATGCCTCATTTCATTTGAATGGACGTCAGTGGAACCAGACTTTGTGATTTTGGGCCATTTCTGTTTGTCCACTCATCCTGAAATGTTCACACAGTGTAAACGAGTAACTGCTTTGTGTTTAAAGGATGAATAAAAGTCACAATTGACAAAAAACGCCCACAAAAATGAACAATTTATTACACACTCACTCATCTTCCGAAGCCCTTACGCTGGAGCCTGTCCCGGCACTCAGTGGGTGTAATTTATAGATAATTTATAGCATTCTTAAAGGTTCTAGGTTGTGTAATGGTCATAGCTTTATTTCAGATTGTTAGTTAAGAAGCAATGCGACTAACACGATCATAAGAGACTGTGATAAAGGAATAAACCAGTAGTAAAATTGATACTTATACTTTAATATGTGCTACAAATTCTAAAGTGCCGTTTTAGTCATTGAACCATTTAATGAAACACATAGGTGAAGTGTTCGTCATGTTTGGCAACCAAAATACCAATAAACAGACGTTAAACTGTGAATAAGCTATTAAAATGTGTTATATGGAACGACTTAACAGTAAAATATTTTTATATCTTATTAGTGATGACTAAAACTGCACTCCCTGAAACCCAACATTTGGAACAGTCCAGAGGTATTACAGTACAGAGGTATTATAAAATAGAAGTGTTACAGTCCAGAAGTGTTACAGTACAGATGTGTTACAATGCAGAAGTATTACAGTACAGAGATGTTACAGTACAGAGATGTTACAGTACAGAAGTAATACAGTCCAGAAGTATTACAGTACAGAAGTGTTATAGTACAGAAATGTTACAATACAGAAGTATTACAGTACAGAAGTGTTACAGTCCAGAAGTATTACAGTACAGAAGTATTATAAAACAGAAGTGTTACAGTCCAGAAGTATTACAGTACAGAGGTGTTACAGTACAGAAGTGTTACAGTACAAAAGTGTTACAGTCCAGAAGTATTACAGTCCAGAAGTGTTACAGTCCAGAAGTATTACAGTACAGAAGTGTTACAGTATAGAAGTGTTATAGTCCAGAAGTATTACAGTACAGAAGTATTATAAAACAGAAGTGTTACAGTCCAGAAGTATTACAGTACAGAAGTGTTACAGTACAGAAGTATTACACTACAGAAGTGTTACAGTACAGAAGTATTACAGTACAGAAGTGTTACAGTACAGAAGTATCTATCTACTTAAGCCCAGTCCCATGTCACCTCTTGCCCCTAAGACTTAGCCCTACCCCTCCGTTTTGCTTGTTCACTTCTAGGGGTATGGTTATCCCGTTTGTGGTTGAGATGGAGGGGGAGGGTGAAGTGTTGGGCTACATGGCCCTTCAAACGGAGTGTTATGAGAAAATTGCCAGAATCCAATGTGAATCATCAGCATAATAGGTGTCTGAAAAAGTTTCCAAAGAGACCCACACGTATCAGTATTGTCTCTGTTAAAGAGCCGCTGTACTGTAAGATCACCACTGTAATAGTGTTCTATGGTCATTTCCTTCATAACACTGACTCGTGATACGCTGATGTCCTGGCGCTACCTGGCGGAATTTCCCATTCCACCTTAAATGGTGCAGCAACCTCAGGTACCAGAACGTAGCTGCTGCACCATTTAAGGTGGAATGGGAAATTCCGCCAGGTAGCGCCAGGACATCAGCGTATCACTAGTCAGTGTTATGAAGGTAATTTAAGGTGGAACAGAGAAACTGGATCATGAAGCCGGCGAAGCTCAGTTCAGCTTTATATCACTAAAGAATTCTCGGTGGAGATAGTAAGTAATGGTCATCCGCTTCTTTGAGGTCACATGAAGAGTGAGGAGCTGAACTCCACCCTCCTCTGCTGCCACTGCAGACTGGCAGGGTTGCCTACAGAGCACTGCTAGCAGCCTGTTAATGAAGTCATGTAGTTTATAGTTTGTGCTTTTATTGGCTGACTCGTTAGATTGATTGATATTTAAAACTGAAGTTGTGAATGAATCGTGAGCGAACATGCTTTACGCTGACGACGTATCCAGTTCTCCCCCTTGTAAATCATTTGTAAAGGAGAGGGCACATTGGAAAACAAGGGGTAGGGATAAAAATAAGAAATGGGGTTGGGTCTCAGAGTTATGTAGATTATGTAGTGTCTATTCACTGACTGTTGTTTTTTGCTGACTCAACAAAGCAAGCTGTGGCGTCATTTACCACAATAACAAACGCATATGTTCATATTGTGATGATGATTTCCCTTATGATTTAGAGAATAGCACAGTGAAGGGGTGGTTGGTGTGGCGCAACGAGTGGTTGGTGTGGTGCAATGGGTGGTTGGTGTGGCACAACGGATAACACCACTTGTACCTGAGTTACCACACCAAGTGGGAGATTGGGGTTTGACTCCTGGTCTGGGTGTCCATGCTGTGCTACACCAATAAGAGTCCTTGGGTAGACTCCTAACACTACACTGGCCTACCTATAATATGAATACCCTTGTAAGTCGCTCTGGATAAGAGCATCAGCTAAATGATGTTAATGTAACATAATGGTAGACGGACTAAAGGTCCTTGATTTCCGCTGATGGGGAATTTCCTCCGAAAGGAAATCGAAATAAACATGTTTACACAAAAAACCACAGGACTTTCCACTTGTTTCCCTTTAGGTTTGCTAGACCAACAGCAAATCCAGAGGGGAGCGATGCCAGCATGGCGAGAGAAGCTCAGCTTCAACATGCTTTCTTTCCTCTCCGCCGCTGTTTGTGTGTCGGAGATGGTTTGAGGGAACAAGCTCCGCGCTATTAGAACCTTTAAAATATTCATGGGGTTATTCCTGGCTCTTTCACTACGTGGTATGAGGTTTTCAGTCCGTTTGCGTTGCAGGAGCTGCTCTGCCTTCTTCCTTTTCCTCGTCATATCACAGGGTTTGGCTTCATTTCAGGGCATGTTCCTCTCAAACTCCTAGCCAGTGCTACGTTTACACGTTAGTCAGTTCATTCATCGGCAGTGTTTGGACGCCACTTGGACTCTGGGCTTTCTCTTTTGCTCTTAGTGACTCTAAAGCTTAATCCCACCTACTGTATTAAAAACGAATGACCAAATGTTCCAGTTTGTCACAAACAAAAAGTATCACAACACTACCGAAACTTTACCAAAACTTTACCGAAACTTTACCGAATGTAAAAGTAGAGGCTGTTTCGGTGCTGGCATTTTCAGCTCACTTTAAGTGGGACTTGTAAACGCTAGCCAGTACATGACCAGCATGTATTGTTCCAGTTTTGGACAGTTGTACACACATAAAATCTTTTTCATATTTCTAAACACAATCTGCGGTTCGGTATTCACAGTTTCGGCTAATTTTGTCTGGAATTCAAACGTTAGCCAGTATATGATCAGCAAACACAGCTATGAACAGTTCCGTTTCCAGTAAAAGGTTTTGGTCGTGACAATTGTAGCTTAGATTGAGTGAAATATTAAAAAGTCATCAATACATGACCACAGCAAACACAGCTTTGAACACTTGAGCATAAAGAAAACCATGTTTTTCATTGAAACACCAAAAAACTATGGAAAATCTGTTTTGGTCGTAACAGTTTTCGCTCATTTCGTGTGGAGTTCAAACATGTTAGCCAGTACATGCACGGCTAACACAGCTATGAACAGTTGTACATAAACAGTTGTACATCATTACCGTTTCCACCAAAAGACAAAAAATGTAGAAAGGATGTTTTGGTAGTGACAATTTTAGCTTAGACTGAGTAAAATATTAAAAGCTAACCAGTACCATAAAAACATAGTTTTAAACTTGAACAAAAACTGGGGAAAAGAGAGAGAGGGCATGGAGTGATGAGTAGATGGGAGGTTCAGTGGGGTCCGTAGACTGTGGGTCAAGCACAGTATGGACCATCCCTGGGTCTTGCTCCTTACTGGGTGAACTAGCACTAGGAATGGCAGCTCTATGAAACTCAAGAGCAGAACGCAAGCACAGAAGGCAGAGCCCAGCAAAATGGTGGTGACAATGGGGAGACCGCCGTAAAGATCCACAGGGAGGAAGACCTGGGAGAGGCTCAACATGAGGCCGACAACATGAGGGACGACTGCAGTGCCAATGAGTCCCCTAATGATGGGGCTCTTTCAGTTGAGACAACAGTACATTTAAACCACAGTGCCGCTACATCAAGTTGCTGGACAGCCAGGTGTTGCCTTTTGCGCATCATCATCTTACCGAGCAACAACATTCCTATCCTGCTATTCCAAGATGACAGCTCTCTCATTCACAGGGCTGCAAAAGTGATTGACTGGCATGATGAACATTCACTCATCTGGACTGGCCCTCAAACTCAACATGTTCTGAATCCTTTCAAAGTCTGCGGGACTTCCTTGGAGCAACCAGTAAAACGCCAGGGAAGGCATCCACCAAATCCGGCCCAATTGACCAATTTTTTTGATGCAAGTGTATTTAAAGTTGATGTGGCCTACGTCCTGAAACTTGTCCAATCCATGCCCAATCCAGTCACAGCTGTTACTGGTGCTCGTGGAGGTGTTACAGGCTACAAGGTTCACTTCAGGAGATTTGGTGTCGGTTTATTACCCCCTAAAAAAAAAAAAGCCATTGCTTCTTATGATAGCTAAGATCAATTAGCATTAGCATTGTTTGCCTACCCACCTTAAAAGGAACATCACATGTTTATTGCTTATGGTTATTAATTTAAAAAAAAGCTAGAATATGGAATAAAAATAGATTTTGTCCTAGCAAGACTATTTAAAATATTTATAGAAATCTGTTACTGAGTTAAATTGCTGATTTAACTTTACTTACACTGCAGAAATATATATTTTGGCTGGTAAAATGATCTTTATGTATCTGGCATATCTTAAAATGCTCCTTTATGTCAGTACCTCAATAAAACACACCTTTAAATAACGACAAACTGACCCTCTCCTCCAAAATGAAGTCTAGTTAGCATGTCTAGTTAGCATGTAGGCTTTTAGGTCTTATTTGAGCAGGAGGTCTACATGAACGATGCTAGGGGTAAGCCTGCCTGTAATGTGATTAAAGAAATTAATAAAGTGCAATAAGAGTAAATATACAGATATCTTGGACAGTACATGTCTTGTTGCAGGATATGTCCTGAGGTTTTTGTAAGCTGATTTTAATATTAGTTTTACTTTCATTTCCAGACATTTTGCTAACTTGTTTTAAGTGATTTCTTTTCACTCTATTGGCAAATAACTTGGTCTGTTTCCAGCAAAGTTCTGGATAATGATCTGCCAATATAGTAAGAATATTTGGCTAAATTTGGAATTTAAATAAATTCAACTAGTAAAAAACAAACAAACAAAAAAAATATATATATATATAATTTTTTTTACTAGTTTTTTAAATTCAACTAATTTAAATAAATTCAACTAGTAATTGATATATATATATATATATATATATATATATATATATATATATATATATATATATATATATATATTACTAGTTGAATTTTTTAAAATTTAGCCAAATATTATTACTATATTGGCAGATTATTATCCAAAACTTTGCTGGAAACAGACCAAATTATTTGCCAATATAGTGAAAAGAAATCACTTAAAACACATATATATATATGTGTTTGTGTGTGTGTCTGGAAATCAGTACAACAATCTCAAACTTTGACATTTAAAGCAACTGCAATGCCAAGCTATTATGCAGCGCATTTGTTTTTAAATTAATTTTTGTTTTAAATTTATATATTATATTATATTTACCCTTATTACATTAAATAAATGATTCATTTCTCCAAAGGCATTAAAGCAGCCCACCCCCAGGGTTCCTCCAAACCTCATGCTCAGATGAGGTCTACAGGCCTTCATGCTAGCTAGACATCTTCACTTTGGCAGAGGGTCAGTTTGTCTTTCTTTAGAGGTAATTATTACTGATGTATGAATCAAATTAACACAGCTTTGGGTCTGGGTTCATTATCTATAACGAGAGCTTAATTACTACTTTATTAAACATTAGGTAATGCTAAATGAACTAGTAATGTGCAGTTAGTTCATTTGACAGCTACAGTTTAATAATGTTTAATATGGATTTCATATTTGGCTACCTTTTATTAAGATGATGATGTATAATACATTAATAGAAGAGCTTGGGAAATGCCTAGATGACACTTGTTATCGCTTATTTGGGTAGTAGTAACAAGCAGCCATTTCATTACCAGCTACTGGCTTCTCAAAGCTTAAGAAGAGCGTTGCAATGGGAATCTAATACTAACCTAAACTATCTTCCAATAGTGCGGTTATTGCAGTCGTTATTATCATGTTATTACTATGTAACAACAATCACTTTTGGCCTGTTTAAGCTACAAACCGTTAATAAGCTTTGGTTGTACTGTATCTCCAAAGTTAACATGAACATCACATGACATGCTGCAGATGACCGAAGATGGGAATGTTTCTCAAGTCTGTTATAATGGCGATCTAGTTTTCCAATAGTCCGGTTATTGCAGTCGTTATTATCCTGTTATTACTGTGTAACAACAATTACTTTTGGCCTGTTTAAACTACAAACCGTTAATAATCTTTGGTTGTATTGTATCTCCAAAGATGAACATCACACGACATGCTATAGATGACCAAAGATGGACATATTTCTCAAGTCTATTATAATGACGATCTAGTTTTCCAATAGTGTGGCTATTGTAGTCGTTATTATCATGTTATTACTGTGTAACAACAATTACTTTTGGCCTGTTTAAGCTACAAACGGTTAATAAGCATTGGTTGTACTGTATCTCCAAAGTTAACATGAACATCACATGACATGCAGATGACCAAAGATGGGCATATTTCTCAAGACTATTACGATGGCAATGTAGATTTCCAATAGTGCGGTTATTGTAGTCGTTATTATCATGTTATTACCATGTAACAACAATTACTTTTGGCCTGTTGAAGCTACAAACTGTTAATAAGCTTTGGCTGTATTGTATCTCCAAAGATAACTTCGAAAAACACAAGACATATTGTAGATGGCCGAAGATGGACATGTTTCTCCATCTGTTATTGAGACGGTCATAACTCCAGTTTTGCCGTTCATAGGCGCTTCAGTGTTACAGCATTCTGCTCTATGTTTGTCCACACATCTGGACAGAAAAGCTCCATTTGTTTAGCATTCTTGCGTGCCGGGGCACCTGCGGTCAGGGTCAAGCGTTGGGTTTTCTTAGAAGACCTGAAAAGACTTTCTACAGTGGAGCAAGACTGACCTCTAGTGTCCACATTAATCAGCCCAGTGCTACGTCCCATTGAATACAGTGGCTCCTAGTAGATTTGCTATACGAGATGCTTGTCCAGTTAATCAAAACTCATATATCAAAACTTTATATCATATTTTAGTCCTCAGTTGGTGCAGAAAAATGGCAGAATAACGTAAAGCTAGCGTAATGTCAATTTGGCCTAACCCCCCGCCCCATCCCCCTCAAAAAAACAAGGTTTTTGCCCAGTCTTTTTTTGGTTAAACCAAAACTTAATTTTCATGTTTTTACCAAGAATCAGACCAAAAGGTCCAACCGCATCATGCTAGTTCCTGCTAGTTTTACGTATCTAGCCTCTTCTGGCAGTCACTAAGCCAACAAGGCATTATTCAAAGAGATGAGTGAGTTTATAAACGGGTCTGTTTTGCACTAATATCCAGTCAAAACCTGCTAAAACGCTGGGTTAAAATATGCATAATTACTGTAATATCATTTTAAAAAATAACCTCTTTTTTGCTTATACAGTAGTGTCTCTCTCTCTCTTCTCCTGCCTCTCTCTCTCTCTCTCTCTGATCCCTCCCTATGACATATTGGGGTAATAAAAAGCCGCTCCTGGGGGACGGCCACCACGCACTAATTACACACTTCCACTGCGACCTTATTGCGGCAGGCAGTTACCATAGCGCGCTAATACATCTTCTGGGCCCCCGTGTCAAAGCAGATTTCCCTTCTCCAATTTGCAGTGAGGAAGGTGGGTGGGAGGGTTGGTGATGGGAGGGGAGGTGGGGTATAAAAAGAAGTTGCAAGGTCATTACCGCACGAGGCCCAATTACACGAAATAATCTCCGCTGTAAAAATGAGCTCTATTGAGCGCTAGCCCAGTGACACAAGATACCTACAGCAGCATGGGAGTTATGAGTGCGTAGGGCGGAGGGTGGGGGTGTTGTGTCACAGGTGTGTGGTCAGAGCAAATCCGGAGACAGCAGTGGGCCATCCGGGGAAGGTGCCGTCACATACTGATGTAAATATACCCGTGGAGGAGCCAGTAATTAGAGAGGTGGCGTCAGCTTGGTGGTGATACAGGGGGGGTGGGGGGCGGGGGGGCTTCATATTTATGTAGCGAATATTAAACTAATGCAAAACTAATGCAAAATATTTGACCCCACAAAGAGACAAGGCCATTCACAATGGTGCCATTAGCTCAGACCCGGTGTAAAGAGATACCCCAGGCGTGGTCACCATCTACTGAATCCGTATCGTGTGGTTGATTGCTACGGACAGTAGTTAATAACCAGAGAGATCAATAATCTGCACTTAATATGAGAATGTGCTTATAATAGAGGCCAGTGGATTGGGCTGAAGCAACTGGGCATTCGAACTCCATAGGGGTTGCCTACCCGAGTCAACTGGTTGACTTGATTTGCATTTATGGTATTAAGCTGACGCTCTTATCCAGAGCGACTTACAAGGTTAATCCTATTACAGGTGGGCCAATGTAGTGTTAGGAGTCTTGCCCAAGGACTCTTATTGGTGTAGCACAGCCTAGTCACTCAGAACAGGATTCAAACCCCAGTCTCCCACGTGTGGTGATGGCTATTTGGTGGGTAGTGGTGTTATCTGCTGAGCTACACCAACCACATGATGACTCTTAGGCTTTATGCCAACTACTCAGTTCAGTTCAGTTCAGCTTTATTGGCATGACCGTACCATTTGACAGTGTTGCCAAAGCATTTAACATGCATCAGTCTAATAAACACACACACACATACAGTTCACACTAAACCTAAAATCAATCAATCAATCAATAATAATAATAAAAAACTATATACAGTATGTTTACTGGTGGTGCCACCCTCACTGTGCCAACCCTCTCCTCCTCAGGCTGTGGCATTCCTCTCCATACCTGCCAGCTAAAGCAGGGTTCCAGTCGTCTCCCAACAGGACTTTCTTTGATTCTGGGAGTTCACTGAACCCGGTGGTCTCTATACTGAACTTCCTGAAGTATCTCTCTCTGATATGTGTATATCTCTGAAATCATCAAACCATCACCCAAACCCAGAACCCTTATCTAGAACACTGGGACAGCAGAACCAAACAACTAGTCACTAATCCCATGATTGATGATGGCACTACAAACATGGATCCCTCAGAGAAGATAGCAGGTGAGGAGCTTGGTTACTCCAGGGGGTCTGTATCTCCGGCTCCCTAAAGGCTAACAGTGAGAGGCTGGGCTTGTTGGAAAGGGCACCAACAAGGGTTCTACTGACTTTTGGCTTGGGCCCTGGCAACCCTTGAAGTGCAATAACATTTCCCATTTGGGTTAATACCACGTCCGCTCAGTCTGTCAAGACTTGTTTGGTGCCTGAAGTCTGCATCTTTAGATTCACACTAAGGAGAGTGCAGGAAAGGCACACAAAGTGACCAACCACAAGTCAGAACATGAAGAGTTCCTCAAGACTGTGGCTCCTCTGGCTAAATCCCCTAAAGTAAAGCTAATGGCCCAAGTGACCTAAAGGTTCCAAAATCATTTTGTCCAAAAAGTGAGGGGGCAGGCAGAGCTTGGCATGTGGTAGATCCTTGACCGGACAATGTAAGTGGAAAGACATGGTTTGATTTGTCCATTAATGCAATTAACACAATAACAGTCAACAAAAGCTGGTGTAGCTGGTTATGCATTTTGCCCAGCTTATTTGATGGACCAGCACATAGACATGGTCGCCAGCCATAGCCTTCTGAGTTTAGTTCCAACCTGTATCCAATAAGATGCTTTCCCACTTGTGTAACTCTGATACATCTAATCCAGCCAATCAGGGACTTGGACAGAGATTGATTAGATGGAGCAGATATGACAAACTGTGAATGGAATTAGGGTTTGCCGGAAGGGAGCTCTCCTGGACTAGGGTTGTAGACCATTGGCATATGTTTGAGTTTAATGATTTAGCTGGTCACCCAGGATGCCCAGGATGGCCAGGTCATGCTCAAAAAACTCATAACTCAAACATAACCCATGCTGACAACTCTGTTAGGTTGATCTACCAGCTGCTTGATATAAGCATAAGGTATGTAAGGTGAATGTCCAGCTTGCCAATCACCTAGACCATTAGCTTAGACCATCTGAAACCATTGACCACGTCCAGCATAAACACATGCAGCCGGTACTGTAACGGGAGGGAGAGTAAGAGTGAAAGAGTGGAAGCATGGAAGAGTAAGGAACTGAAGGAGTGGTTTAATGGCCTGGCACTAGGGAAAGGGAAAGTGGAGAGGTGGTCCACCTTGGCTCCATGATGGCCCAGCATTGGGAAAACGCAGGGTCAAAGAGCCAGTGTGGTCAGCAGATGCCAGAGAGGCAGTGGCGGTCATTTATCCCTTGCCCATATGCAGCCCATTAGAATTAGCTGCCCACTATAAAAACCCTGTCTGCTACCTGCCGACCCCACTCAACATCTGTTTACTGTGCATTAATTACAGCAGCTGGGAGAGAGAGAGAAACAGAGAGAGAGAGAGAGACAGAGAGACAGAGACAGAGAACCACACCACCACTTCACCATACTACAACGCCAGCTTTTCACCATACCACCAAAGCAGTATTTCATTTCATCGTACTACCACACTAGCACTTCACCTAACCATAACACCACACCTGCACTTTAGCATACCATACCTGCGCTTCACTACACCAGCACTTCACTTCACCATGCCACCATACCTGCACTTCACCATGCCACCATACCAGCACTTCACTTCACCATACCTACACTTCACTATACCAGCACTTCACCATACCAGCACTTCACCATGCCACCATACCTGCACTTCACCATGCCACCATACCAGCACTTCACTTCACCATACCTACACTTCACTATACCAGCACTTCACCATACCAGCACTT
>JAMWET010004521.1:27500-30000 GCA_024036415.1 Prochilodus magdalenae
GTTATAGAAGCAGTACCCACCCCATCACACATTTCCTTATCAGTGCGACTGTGTGATTGGTTCACTGATCGTTCCTAAGCCACTTCACTTCGTGTCGTGAGGTGTAGGGTTCATCACTGTGAAACCTCTGCAGTGGTGTGAAACAGTAACTTTATGACAGAAGAGAAAATATTCCTAATATTAAAATGCACAACTGTAGCAAGACTTTATTTCTTTATTCTTTTATTTCTATCATTCTTTTATTGCACTTTCTCCTCCGGGGTTCTTTAGTAAATGGTTACATATAGGATCATCAACTCAAAGAACCATCTGGATTCTTATATCGTTTATACACTGATCAGACATAACATTATGACCACCTCAGTTTATCCATCATATCAGCTCCACTGACCATATAGGACACTCTGTGGTTCTACAGTTCCAGACTGTAGTCCATCTGTTTCTCTGTATACTGTATTACCCTGTTCTTCAATGGTCAGGACCCCCACAGGACCACCACAGAGCAGGTATGATGTGGGTGGTGGATCATTCTCAGCACTGCAGTGACACTGACACTGGTGGTGTGTTAGTGTGTGTGGTGCTGGTGTGAGTGGATCAGACACAGCAGTGCTGCTGGAGTGCTTAGACACTGTGTCCACTCACTGTCCACTCTATTAGACACTCCTACCTTGCTGGTCCACCATTCCTAGTCCAGCAGTGACAGCAGCACTGCTGTGTCTGATCCACTCACACCAACACCACACACACTAACACACCACCACTACGTCAGTGTCACTGCAGTGCTGTGAATGATCCACCACCTACATCATACCTGCTTTGTGGTGGTCCTGTGGGGGTCCTGATCATTGAGGTGGTCATAATCTTATGCATGATCGTTGTATATAATAATAATAATAATTATTATTATAATAATTATTATTATTATGGACACTGTGATAATTATATAATATAATATAATATAATATAATATAAATATAATATAATAATTATATAATTATATAATAATAATAATAATAATAATAATAATAATAATAATAATAATAATAATTATTATTATTATTATTATTATTATTATTATTTCTCTGTCATAAGGAAGAACTATGTAATCATGGACAGACCCATTTAGGCATTGTGATGTTCTATATACAGTATACACAACCCCTGCCTTTATTAATGAACCCTCTTTTTTACGAGGATCTTTTATAGAACTATATAGTATTTAGTTATCATATCAGAATATAGATATTAACTATATATAATATAGTCATATAAATATATATTTTCCTTATAAAATAAAAACAATTTTGAAATTAAAAAATAAATCAGTCCCCGTGCCTGCAGCTCCAGAAAGCCAGGGGGCACACTGACCTATTCATGACACTGTGAACAGGCAAAAAGAGCACCTGCCAAAATATGGACCTATACTTTTAAAGCCACAGGACGTTTAGACCGGACTGTCCTCCTTCTCTGCCTTGGTCTGAAGTGTCCCGTCGCCCTCTACCTTGGTTTGATCGTGCTCCTCCACTACATGGTCACTTTGTTGGACCTCACAGTGTCCATTCCTCTCCTTCAGTTCAGTGCTCTTCTCCTGGGCACGCTTGGCCCGGTCCAGCCGTCTGTAGTTAAAGTAGTTCATGGTGAAGAGGAAGAGGCCGGCGGTCAGCATCACGGTTCCACACAGGTAGAACATGTAGCTGTAGTCTCCAAACATGTCCACCAGGGCACCTGCAGAGGAACCGCCAATACACATTTAGTGTTGACAACATCCAGGCCTCAATATGGCTGCCGCTACAGTGTTTAGCTATGAAATCGATTGTTTATCCATCTTTAAAAGGTTATGGTAAATCATACAGTCGCAAAAAACACATTAGCTGGTTTATTCGAGGTTAATTAACATAGTCTGAGTTAAAAACTGAGGAAAGCAGTTAGCACAATGCTAACTACCGAGTATTAGGAGTCCTTGTTAGCTACTGTAGCCGTTTCGCACAAGTGTAAAACTAAAGAAGCTAATTCACCAAACATATAAAATATGCTGGAGAGCATGTTGGAGCTGGGAATGACGTGTTGTGCTGTTGTGCTTGCTCTTTAGTAATACAACTGGTCTGCTTACTAGCCAGGCTAGCTGTTAGCCATTAGCCAATTGTTACCAATACCCCAGCTAGCATGCATACTCTGGTCCGCTGAATAGATAAGATTGATAAGACTACTGGCTAGCTACTAGCAAGGTTTTAAAGCAAACAGATTTTAAATGCACAGAGACTTTTATTTTGGAAAGTACACAAAGACAAATGTGTGCAAACTACTGAGGGGAAAAAAAGCAGGTCTGATATAAAATGATTTTGTTGATTATCTCGTTGCTGACGCTGAAAATGATTTACTAAGATTATGCCCAGTACTTTAGGATACAGGTTATAGTACCATCCATGTTGGCTAGTTAGCTACCTAGCTAGCTAGCTAGTGAGCTAATAAACACTGTAAGAGAGATATTAAGCAGCTTCAT
>JAMWET010004521.1:40000-42500 GCA_024036415.1 Prochilodus magdalenae
CGTCTTTGGCCATGACCCAAAACTGGCATCTGAAACCAGAGTGGGCATCTGAAACTTGGGGTGGGCAGCCCTATCCAAGGCGCCCAGGGAGCATGCTCAATACAGTAACTGTGAAATGAACGGGTTAGCTCTCACAGCTCTACCCGAACCTAAAATGAATTAGGAGTTGGGATCAGAGAGAAAGAGAGAGAGAGAGAGAGAGAGGAGAGAGAGAGAAAGAGAAAAGGAGAGAAGGGGGGAAGAGAGAGAGAGAGAAAGAGGGGGTAGAGAGAGAGAGAGAGAGAGAGAGAGAGAGAGATGGAAAGAGAGAGGGAGAGGAGAGAGAGAGAGAAACAGAGAAAAGGAGAGAAGGGGGGAAGAGAGAGAGAGAAAGAGGATGGAGAGAGAGAGAGAGAAAGAGAGAGTTAGAAAGAGAGAAAGAGGGAGAGGAGAGAGAGAGAAAGAGAAAAGGAGAGAAGGGGGGAAGAGAGAGAGAAAGAGAGAGATAGAAAGAGAGAGAGGGAGAGGAGAGAGAGAGAAAGAGAAAAGGAGAGAAGGGGGGAAGAGAGAGAAAGAGGGGGTAGAGAGAGAGAGAGAGAGAGAGAGAGAGAGAGAGAAAGAGAGAGATAGAAAGAGAGAGAGAGGGAGAGGAGAGAGAGAGAAAGAGAGAGAGAAAGAGGGGGTAGAGAGAGAGAGAAAGAGAGAGAGAGAAAGAGAGAGAGGGAGAGGAGAAAGAGAAAAAGAGAGAAGGGGGGAAGAGAGAGAAAGAGGGGGTAGAGAGAGAGAGAGAGAGAGATATAAAGAAGAGAGAGAGAGGAGAGAGAGAGAGGAAAAGAGAGAGAGAGAGAGAGAAAGAGGAGGTAGAGAGAGAGAGAGAGAGATAGAAAGAGAGAGAGAGGAAGAGGAGAGAGAGAGAAAGAGAAAAGGAGAGAAGGGGGGAAGAGAGAGAGAGAAAGAGGGGGTAGAGGGAGAGAGAGAGAGAGAGAAAGAGAGAGAATCAACCGTTTGGCTTAAAGTCGTCTTTGGCCATGACCCAAAACTGGCATCTGAAACCAGGGTGGGCATCTGAAACCTGGGGTGGGCAGCCCTATCCAAGGCGCCCAGGGAGCATGCTCAATACAGTAACAGTAAGGAGTTGGGATCAGTAGCAACCCTACCATCGCTTAAAGGCCTCATGAGCGATCCAGCCACGCAGCAGTTCAGCAACATGGCCCCGAGGATGAAGAAGCCCCCCCTCCAGCCGAAACGGTCGAACAGGAACTGGTTCAGAGGCGCCAGAGTGCAGAGGAACACCGGACTGCCCGCCATCGCGAGGCCATTCGCGATGGGCCTCCTGACCTGGAAGTACTTCCCGATGATGGTCAGCGACGGCTGGAGGTTGAAGGAGAGTCCGAGGCCTGTGAAGAAGAAGGATAAAGAAGAAAGGAGGCAGAAATGAGTTCCATTTTCAGGGCGGGTACGGCTATCTACGGCTCACCATGATTAAATTAAGACCAATCCTGCTCCGTTCACATTAGAGTTCCATCTCATTTCACTTTGCCAACTAAAAACTCATTAAGGGAACCTGGAATAATTTCTGAAATGATTCCGCAATTTAAATGGCAATAAATTAGAGGCTGGGGATAATTCATTCAGCACCACCCCTCTTTACCAGGCAAGGAAAAAAATCCAATTTAATGCTGTCTCATTCTCTAAACGAGCATCTTATTCATTAGGCGGAAAGCTCTAGGTGCAGGAAAGAACTGGTATGTTCCCATTCAGAACTTTCCCCGGAACTTTCCCTGATCAGGCTCCTTTACCGACTCCAATTCATTAGGATTTCCTATGGCCCGTCCTTTGTAGGCCAGTGCTGATGAGGTTTCATTTCCGTGTGACTGGATTCTGTCTGGATTCTAACTGAGTAGCATGTTAAAGCTCTGTGTGCGGACCCGTCTTGCGTATATGTGAGATGCGTGGGTTAGAGATTAGGGTTCAGTGCTTTCAGACTAATCGCACCTGCGCTAAACAAGGTGAGGAGATTCAGAGCCTCGCTTTAACCCTCCGAAAGAAACAAGCTTGGGCTCCATGAGCTGGTAACAGGCAGGGATTATAGAACGTCTAAGGTCTAGGGATGACCCAACACCGCAGTGGACCATCTCACAGTTAGGATGTTCTGTCTGAAACCGGATGCTGTGGTTTGAAGTGGTACAGCGAGGCATAATATCAGCCTACTGGGTGGGTCTCTCTCTCTCTTAATCTCTCTCTCTGAGGGAGAGAGAAAGAGGGAGAGGAGAGAGAGAGAGAAAGAGAGAAAAGGAGAGAAGGGGGAAGAGAGAGAGAAAGAGGGTGTAAAGAGAGAGGAGAGAGAGATAAAGAGAGAGAGAGGAGAGAGAGATAAAGAGAGAAAAGGAGAGAAGGGGGAAGAGAAAGAGAGAAAGAGGGGGCTAGACAGAGAGAGAGGGAGAGGAGAGAGAGAAAGAGAGAAAAGAAGAGAAGAGGGAAGAGAGAGAAAAGGGAATGGATAGAGAGGGAGATAGAAGAG
>JAMWET010004521.1:45000-56676 GCA_024036415.1 Prochilodus magdalenae
AAAAAGAAAGAAAGAAAGAAAGAAAAAAAGAAAGAAAAAAAGAAAAAAGAAAGAACAAAAGAAAGAAAGAAAGAAAGAAAGAAAGAAAGAAAGAAAGAAAGAAAGGAATGTAGGGACAAAAGAAGAAAAGATAAATAAAATAAATTTAAATAAAATAAAAGAAAGAAAGAAATGCAATTTTAAATAAAAAAAGAAGGGAATGGAGGAAGAAAAGGAAGGATGAAAGACTGGGAAAAAGTGAAAATGTAAAACAAAAGCCAGGAAGGGAGGTGTGGAAAAAAACATATTGTGGAGAGATACAGAGAGACGTACCGGTGGAATGGGGAGAAAAAAGAAAAACAGTGGAGCAGAGAAAGAGAGAGCAGTCTGGAGAGAGCGGTCCGGAGAGAGCGGTCCGGAGAGAGTGGTCCGGAGAGAGCGGTCCGGAGAGAGCGGTCCGGAGAGAGTGGTCTGGAGAGAGCGGTCCGGAGAGAGCGGTCCGGAGAGAGCGGTGCGGAGAGAGCGGTCCGGAGAGAGTGGTCTGGAGAGAGCGGTCCGGAGAGAGTGGTCTGGAGAGAGTGGTGCGGAGAGGCCGGTGCTTTTCCCTGCAGTCGGACTCCGGAGTGAGTCTCTAACTGCTCTTACAGATAATCAGGACAACAAACAAGAGGAACTCAAATCACCCCCTAAAACACCCTCCCGCTAAAACACCCCCAAACACCCCTCCCCCCAAAACACTCCCCCCCAAACAATTCACACCAGGGCCGTGATTCAACCGCGAGTACAGGCCGCGAGTACAGGCCGCGAGTACAGGCCCCGAGTACAGGCCGCGAGTATGGCCTTCGGTCCATGGCAGCTGAGTGATAAAGCCATACAGGAATGCCATATAGGAATTTATATATATATTCTTATTATACGTCTTATTTTTCTCTCCTTTTATACTGATATTTTTTTTAAAGACTGTCAGGAATGGAGGAACTGCAAAGTAAGAATTTCATTGTACAGTGTATCTGCTTGTTATGCTGGGCATATGACAATAAAACTCCTGAATCCTGAATCTTTCCTGGAGGAATGTCATACGTTACTGTGACTTTACTCTGCTCTGCCTCGTACCTAAAGACCTCCGTCCCTGTGTTCCAGTCTCAGCAGGACTCGGCCTGGAGCAGCTAACTGCCTAAACACACCACTCACCAAACAGCCCAGTCCCTCTCTCACATTCCACCAGCCGATGGACAATCAGATCATCCGTTATGTGGTCATTCTGTTATCTAGAACATTATCTAGTGCTTTAAACAGGATGGCGCAGTACCTCCAACGATCCCCACGCAGATGTACAGGTGAGTGATGGTGGTGCTGAAAGAAGCCGCCACCATAGAAGCACCACACATGATCCCTCCTGTGATGACCACGGGCCTGCTGCCAAACCGGTTCACCAGGACACTGCTGATCGGACCTAGGATTGTTGGGGGGGCGGGGTGTGGGTGGAGGAGAGAGAGAGAGAGAGATAGAGAGAGAGAGAGAGAGAGAGAGAGAGTATTACTACTGCAGCACTGGTCGTTATGGACGCAACATTTACCTTCCTTCAAAACAAAGACTAATTACCCACCAACCGAGTCACGTCTAGAGAGATCAGCAAAACAGAAAGAAAGGAAGACAGAAAGAAGGAGTAAGAAAGAAAGAAAGATTAAAGAAAGAAAAAAAACTGAAGGAAAGAAAGAAAGAGAAAAAAGAAAAAAAGAAAGAAAGAAAGAAAGAAAGAAAGAGAAAAATGAAAGAAAGAAAGAAAGAGAGAGAGAGAGAGAGAGAGAGAGAGAGAGAGAAAAGAAAGAAGGAAAGAAAAAGAAAGAAAGAAAGAAAGAGAAAAAAGAAAGAAAGAAAGAGAAAAAAGAAAGAAGGAAAGAGAAAACAGAAAGAATAAAAATAGAAAGAGAGAAAGAAAGAAAAAACGAAAGACAGAAAGAAAGAATGAAAGAAAGAAAGAGAAAAATGAAAGAAAGAAAGAGAAAAATGAAAGAAGGAAAGACAGAAAAAGAAAGAAAGAAAGAGAAAAAAGAAAAAAGGAAAGAGAAAAAAGAGAAGGAAAGAAAGAAAGAAAGAGAAAAAAAGAAAGAAGGAAAGACAGAAAAAGAAAGAAAGAATAAGAAGAAAGAAAAAAAGAAAGAGAAAAAAGAAAGAAGGAAAGAAAGAAAAGAAAGAAAGAAAGAGAAAAATGAAAGAAGGAATGAAAGAAAAGAAAGAAAGAAAGAAAGAAAGAAAGAAAGAAAGAAAGAAAGAAAGAAAGAGAAAAAGAAAGAAGTAAAGAGAAAACAGAAAGAAAGAAAGAAAGAAAGAAAGAAAGAAAGAAAGAAAGAGAAAAATGAAAGAAGGAATGAAAGAAAAGAAAGAAAGAAAGATAGAGAAAAAAGAAAGAAGGAAAGACAGAAAAAGAAAGAAAGAAAGAGAAAAAAGAAAGAAGGAAAGAGAAAAAAGAGAAGGAAAGAAAGAAAGAAAGAGAAAAAAAGAAAGAAGGAAAGACAGAAAAAGAAAGAAAGAAAGAAAGAAAGAATAAGAAGAAAGAAAAAAAGAAAGAGAAAAAAGAAAGAAGGAAAGAAAGAAAAGAAAGAAAGAAAGAGAAAAAGAAAGAAGTAAAGAGAAAACAGAAAGAAAGAAAGAAAGAAAGAAAGAGAAAAATGAAAGAAGGAATGAAAGAAAAGAAAGAAAGAAAGAAAGAAAGAAAGAGAAAAAGAAAGAAGTAAAGAGAAAACAGAAAGAAAGAAAGAAAGGAAAGTAAAATGATGAACAAAACAGATATGAGGCAAAAACAACAGCAATGCAGGGATGGATGGAAGGAGGGAATAAGATGGACAGGAAAACAAACAGAAGAGAAGGATGAGTGGAGGAAAAGAAAGCATACGAGGAGCAGGAGGAGCAGGAGGAGGAGGAGGAGGAGGAGAAAAGAGGGACAGGCTGTGTGTTCTGCTGAGAGCTGGGCGTTTGTTCAGCAGTCTCAGGTGCAGGAACCGCGTCTCCTGCAGGCCACAGTGTCTCTGTTCACATCACCTCCTCTCTCCGTTTAACTCCCAGCACTTCTGGTGAAGCCATTAGATTACAGTCACGTCTCCTATTACTTTCATCTCAGCAGAAAAACAACTGCAGAAGGAGAAAATTATCCACCAAATTATCCACATCAATCAGCCGCCCGGCCCCTCTGCCTCGCTCTCTTCATCTGGCTGGGAACAAGTCCGTTTCCTTTCCGGGGAAATTAAAGAGCTTAGAGAAGCACTTAGTGTTAAAAGGCACAGATGAGACGCGCTCTTCATTAGGGGAAGGACGTGGCTGAATTAGACGTGGCTCCAAATGGTCAAGACTGGAAGAGGAGAGTCTCCCTGATATTCGCCCCTAATTCAAGAGCGCTTCCTTCCAGAGGTCACTGCAGGTCGCCGCGATCACGGCACCGTATCCAACACACTAAAGAGGCCTCGGTGAAAGACGGCAGTGATACGGAGAGGGGGAAAACCGGGACGCTCATGGAGATCATTAGAATGATATAGGAACACGGAAGAAGCTGAAATACAGCGGGACGGGGCACCAATCCGATATCCAGTATCAGCGTCACACGGAAAGGAGCAGGAACCAGATTACCGGATACTGGGTTACGGAGAATATAGATAATATTGGAGATTGACTATGATCCATATTAAATATTGGAGATTGACTATGATCCATATTTAATATTGGAGGTTGACTATGATCCATATTAAATATTGGAGGTTGACTATGATCCATATTAAATATTGGAAATTGACTATGATCCATATTAAATATTGGAGATTGACTATGATCCATATTTAATATTGGAGGTTGACTATGATCCATATTAAATATTGGAGGTTGACTATGATCCATATTAAATATTGGAAATTGACTATGATCCATATTAAATATTGGAGATTGACTATGATCCATGTTAAATATTGGAGGTTGACTATGATCCATATTAAATATTGGAGATTGGCTATGATCCATGTTAAATATTGGAGGTTGACTATGATCCATATTAAATATTGGAGATTGACTGTGATCCATATTTAATATTGGAAGTTGACTATGACCATATTAAATATTGGAGGTTGACTATGATCCATATTAAATATTGGAGGTTGACTATGACCATATTAAATATTGGAGGTTGACTATGATCCATGTTAAATATTGGAGGTTGACTGTGATCCATATTTAATATTGGAAATTGACCAAGATCCATATTAAATATTGGAGATTGACTATGATCCATATTAAATATTGGAAATTGACTATGATCCATATTAAATATTGGAGATTGACTATGATCCATATTAAATATTGGAGATTGACTGTGATCCATATTTAATATTGGAAGTTGACTATGACCATATTAAATATTGGAGGTTGACTATGATCCATATTAAATATTGGAGGTTGACTATGACCATATTAAATATTGGAGGTTGACTATGATCCATGTTAAATATTGGAGGTTGACTGTGATCCATATTTAATATTGGAAATTGACCAAGATCCATATTAAATATTGGAGATTGACTATGATCCATATTAAATATTGGAAATTGACTATGATCCATATTAAATATTGGAGATTGACTATGATCCATATTAAATATTGGAAATTGACCAAGATCCATATTAAATATTGGAGATTGACTATGATCCATGTTAAATATTGGAGATTGACTATGATCCATATTAAATATTGGAGATTGACTATGATCCATGTTAAATATTGGAGATTGACTATGATCCATATTTAATATTGGAGGTTGACTATGACCCAAGTTAAATATTGGAAATTGACTATGATCCATATTAAATATTGGAAATTGACCAAGATCCATATTAAATATTGGAGATTGACTATGATCCATGTTAAATATTGGAGATTGACTATGATCCATATTAAATATTGGAGGTTGACTATGACCCAAGTTAAATATTGGAGGTTGACTATGATCCATATTAAATATTGGAGATTGACTATGATCCATATTAAATATTGGAGATTGACTATGATCCATATTTAATATTGGAGATTGACTATGATCCATATTTAATATTGGAGGTTGACTATGATCCATATTAAATATTGGAAATTGACCAAGATCCATATTAAATATTGGAAATAGACCAAGATCCATATTAAATATTGGAGATTGACTATAATCCATATTTAATATTGGAGATTGACTATGATCCATGTTAAATATTGGAGGTTGACTATGATCCATATTTAATATTGGAGGTTGACTATGATCCATATTAAATATTGGAAATTGACCAAGATCCATATTAAATATTGGAAATAGACCAAGATCCATATTAAATATTGGAGGTTGACTGTGATCCATATTTAATATTGGAGGTTGACTATGGTCCATGTTAAATATTGGAGATTGTTTTGATTTTTGCATGGGAGAATTCATAGCTCCATGAAGTGATGCCTTGGTGTCCTGTTCCAACAGCTGCTAAACAGTCCTGAACTGTGATACTCCCACCGCCATGTTTCAAAACTGGGATGAAGCTCTTATGCTGGAATGCAGGTTCGGTTTTGCCATACCTAAAATCTCTCACCTAAGCCACGGTTATTTGGTTTGACTTATCCGTCCACATGACATCATTGTCTTTTCAGGAGCTAGGTCACTTAATGGCTAGCTAGGTTAGCCAGTATGCTAACCGGCCTATAAAGCTAGTCAGGAACCCAAGCAGTTTATCAATTCTAATATGCCATCAGAGTTAGCTAGCTGTTCTCGGAGCAACATAAGCGACTTGTTGCCTGCTAGTGTGAACATAGAATCATATATATATATATACAGGGGCTGGACAATGAAACTGAAACACCTGGTTTTAGACCACAATCATTTATTAGTATGGTGTAGGGCCTCCTTTTGCGGCCAATACAGCGTCAGTTGGTCTTGGGAATGACATATACTGCGTCCTGCACAGTGGTCAGAGGGAGTTTAAGCCATTCTTCTTGCAGGATAGTGGCCAGGTCACTACGTGATGCTGGTGGAGGTTCGTCCTTCTTGGTGGTATGCTGACATTACCCTGGATACCGTGGCTCTTGATACATCACAAAGACTTGCTGTCTTGGTCACAGATGCGCCAGCAAGACGTGCACCAACAGTTTGTCCTCTTTTGAACTCTGGTATGTCACCCATAATGCTGTGTGCATTGCAGTATTTTGAGCAGAACTGTGCTCTTACCTGCTAACTGAACCTTCACACTCTGCTCTTACTGGTGCAATGTGCAGTTAATGAAGATTGGCCACCAGGCTGGTCCAATTTAGCCATGAGACCTCCCACACTAAAATGACAGGTGTTCAGTTTCACTGTCCAACCCCTGTATATCATCGCTGTCCAAAGAAAAACAGGTATCTCCAAAATGCCAACTTTACAGGAGAGGCCAAAAACCTCATTTAATTAGAATGGAAGTCAATGGAACCAGACATCTTTCCAAGCAGTTTTGGGACATTTCTGTTGGTCCATACTTCATGAAATTTCCGCACAGTGTAAACAGCAGCTCATGTGATCAAATGAGGCATAAAAGTAAAAATCAACAAAAATGGAGATACATGTTTTTCTTTGGACAGTAACGATATACAAAAATATGAATTAAGAGCTGGATTTTTGTTGTTTTATGTTAAGCAGTGGGAAATACGCTTCCATGGATTTCTCAGAATCCAGTGACATTCAGTGGAACGTTTTTACAGGCTAAAGAGTATCAGGTGGGACTGGTGGCCCAGTCCAGGCTGTTTCCCGCCTTTTGCCTGATGAGAGCCAGGATAGACTGCAGAACAACCCAGACGGTTAAGGATAATTATATCAGGTGTGGAAATCCCATCGTTCCCAACTTTGCGCTCCAGTTATGAGCACAACTTCCATTGCTACACCTCTAAAACCACCTGATCACGAAGATTAGTAAGTTCTCAACAACAACGAAGAAGGTGCGGATCTATATAGGTATATCGGATACTCAAAGTCTCGGTATCAGACCTGGGAATGAAAAGCGGGAACCTCGGATCTCTAAATCCAGCATACTGAATCCATCGAACCCTTCCATATGCGGTTCGCCATTGGAGATTACAGATACCTCATCGTGTACACGCACATGCTCGCACACACACATTATCTCACTGAGGTAAAAACAAGAAAACATCCATCAGAGCAGCAGCAGACAGCCGTCATTACGGCCGGTTCTCTGTTTGGCCGGCCCGGTCTAATGGAAAAGCCCCACAATCAGCGGCCTGATTACACGTTCAGCGGGCCAGGATCATCTCCAAGATTATGTTCAGAAGCCGTGATTTATTTCAGGCCCAGGAATCCTAATGGCATGTTGTTATCCTTCATTTTGGGCGCTTACAACCTTGTGAAACTTGCATGATTATGCGGTGAGGGTATAAATTATGCAGGCCGCGCTGCGCTCTCATGAATAGGGCAGAAGTGCTAATCAACACAGCGAGCGCTCCAAGACACAAAGAGGGGAAGCGAAAAAACCCACGCGCTTCGCGACACACTGAGGGCATGGAGGGTGGAACAGCCTTCCATGAAACAAGCTTCCATAAAACAAGCCTCCATACAGCAGATCGACGAGAATACTGGCTCATACCAAGTCATCGCATGGACGTAGTCAAACATGGTACCGCAGTTTCTCAATTTATGGCCGCACAGACCAGGCATCCATAATGCATTATATGTGGATTCATAAAGACCTTCATCATCAAAAGAATAGCTGCACCCAGAAGGAAGTGTGGGGCTGCAGTGCTGCTGTGAAGGAATATGATGATACATTTAGACTGATATGATCAATATTTATTGAGCTACACATGCAGAAGTCTGTCTCTCAGTATGGCGGTGTTGGGCGGCCATGTTTGCTAACCCAACACGCCAGGCGTCTCGGTATGGAGCTGTAGAGGTTCCTAATGGTGTCCTGTGATATCCATCCCATGCAGCTTGAATATCCTCACACAGTTCCTGCAGATGGTGCGGTAGGGTTGGAGGTGGAGGGACACCAGGCCTTCTGGAGGTGTGGCAACAAACAATGACCACAGTGCCTTCACACATGGATTCATTGATCGTCCCCATCAAGACTAAAGCGGTACTCGTCACTGAAGATGACCCGTTGCCATTCTGAGTCACTCCATGACAGTCTGGCCTGAACACCATGGCAGTCTTTGGCGGTGTTGACGTGGTGTTAAGTGCCGAGTGTGAAGCTTGAATCCCTCACATGTCTCACAATGTCAAACCTACCCACCAGGTTTCATTCCTGTTGGTTGATTCTGTCTGGATGTAACTATATCATATCATGTATATCATATACTGCTTTGGACGCCTGGTTCCTCCACTGCATCGCTCCCGGGAACTCTAACAGTGCATGCAAGCCCAGCAATCCAGCAGACTCAGCCTAAACGACGAGCGCACTTTTCACACAGTCTCATTCATGAGGTGCTTGGACCCCTCCGGAGATCACCAATCGCCCCATCACCGCTTCCTCGGCCGTCCCGCTCAACTCACGCCCGCCCGAGTGAGGCGGGGTCATGGCGGAGCTCCCGCTGGGACCGGCTGGTGAAGGGGAAAAAGCAGTGGACCTGCGGGTGATGTATCTCTGCTGTCGTTCTTCCAGTGCACGTGGGGTGACATTGGCGAAAGAGAAGCCAAGGACGTTATGATGAAGGCTGTGCCGTCGCTGTTCCACATGGGAATTCTCTCTCTCTCTCTCTCTCTCTCTCGCTTTCCCTCGCTCACTGTGTTAATGATGATAGGGCCGTAAGACCCTAGCACTCCTGCAGCCTTATCCCTCTTATCCGTCTTTTTTTAGGAGCTAATTTTTTATCGCTTGTGCAGAAGCTCAGCGATCACACCGGGTATTAGACTAAAGCCATCGGCTCTCGTGCGCTGACCAGCTTCCACGTCCACACACTGTGACTTCTCACAAACAGCAAATCAAAATCAATAGCTGGGAATGGATTGGGAATCACCTTTGGAAAAAGGTTCCAGTCTAGGCTTAGGCTTAATCTGGGTCTGGGAAACAGGCCGCATCCTTTATTTTCAAGATCAGCACTAAGTGGAACAGGCTAGGCACTCAAACGGTCTCAGATTCAACTGTGCTGTTTTTGAGACCTCTGCAATGGAGCAAAGCCTTTAGTTTGATCAGAGCATAAGGACCCCAATCGTCCCAATTGTCAAAACTTCAAAGTTGGGAGCCTTGAGTACCTTGTGATTTCAGCTCTCAGGCGTTCACACATCTCTTTGTAAGACGACTGATGAAAGATTATCCCCATAAATATAGACTGACCTACCAAAAGTTTTGGGACGGCAGTATGTAAATTGAGTATGAGGTGCTGTTACCTCAGAGGAGGACTTGGGAACGCCCACACCTGTCTAAACTAAGAGGTGTTACCTAATGCGTTGGGTTGGACACTGGCCAGTGTGCTCATGGCAAGGCGACCTGAGGTTATAGGGAGTGTTTTAGTTCTGACTGTTTCTGAAGGAGGGAAGAATTCAAAAATGCTAACCCTACAGGAGATGGGGGGAAAGCCTACTTTATATTTAATGTAACTCAATGGAACCAGGTCTAGACCACCCACCACAAACTTGCCCCACCCCCAAACTCACCCCTTAAACCCCACCAGTGTAAATTTGGGCCATTTGTTTGAATCCAGCAATCAGAAACACTACATGATGTCAAAATCAGGAAAACAACAAAACGGATGGCAGCAGTGATATGCCAGTCTTATGAGGATTAAATTCAAAGGGATGGGGAGAGGATGGGAAGGAATGATAAATTTTGGAAATTTGGAAAAAAATATATACATAGAAAAACATGAAACCCAGGGGAAAAAATGTGGCATAGGGCTAAAAGTTACAAGACGGTTGGTAGAATCGTTTTAGCCATGCCATGTAAGTTTGTCCATTTAGAAGCGTGGCTCGTACGAAATCTGAAACCACATTAACCAGTTTCTAAACACCTCGCTGGCACTGCGTTGAGGACAAAAGTGGGCAGATCATGAACTACCCAAAAGACAGAATTCTGTCTGCACAAGGGATATCACGTAACCACACTTTATTTGAGAGTGTGCACATGCTAACTGGCGGCTGTTAGCCTTTTTAGCTACATCAGCCTCGTAACTCTGGCGCGAAACTCAAGACGCAAACCAAATGTGGCATGGCTAACTGGATACACTTGGGGTTTCTACGGAAAGTTTGACGAACCTCTACTAAAGCAGGTGGAGGTGATCTGTTGCATCCCAGATGCTAGAGCTTTTCCCCCTTTCCCATTTTTCCTCCATTCACAAAGACCGTTTTAGACTGTCGGATGAGTCAGGAAAGCAGTGTGCACAATGCTAACTGGTGGCAATAAGCTTCTATTACTTTTTAGCTACATCAGCCTCGTAGCTCTGACGCGAAACTAAAGATGCAATCCAAATGTGGCTTGGCTAGCTGGAGCTAACACCTGGGATACAAAGAGAATAAGCTTTCCAGTAAAGCTACTGCCTCTGTTTTTGGAGATACATGGTTTCTACAGAATCTAGATGAACCTCTACTAAAACAGGTGGAGGTGATCTGTTGCATCCCAGACCCTAGAGCTTTTCCCTCTTTCCCATTTTTCCTCCATTCACAAAAACCGTTTGAGACTATCCGATGATTCAGGCAAGCAGTGTGCACGATGCTAACTGGTGGCAATAAGCTTCCCATACAACATAGCTCTGGTTCAAATCTAAACCCAAATGTGGCTCGACTGACTGGATTCTCTTTGGGTTTGAAGAGACCTACTGCTGCTTATCTGCTTTTAGACACACATGGTTTCTGCAGAAGCTTGATGAACCTCTACCAATGCAAGTAGATCCGTTCCATCCCAGCCCCTGGCACAATGCCCCTTCCCGCTTTACCTCTATCGACAAAGAACGGTGACCCCGACACAGGAAAGGACCGTAATGACAGAATACAGATCCTACCCAAGATACAGCAGCACTGCGGTACTTTACTCTCTTCCAAACGACGTTCCTCATTAGTAGTTCACAGATCAGCTCAGGCTCTGATAAAATAAAAGGTCTCTATGAAAGAATGAAAAGCGCCTTACCTCCTGCATACATAACGGCCAGCATGATGGAGGAGACCCAGGCGATCTGGCTGTAGGAGACGCCGAAGTGCCGCCGGATCTCCTTGAAGTAGATGGTGAGGGCCTTGGGGAAGGCATAGGAGAAGCCGATGGAGATGAAGGCCCCAAACACCACCACCCAGCCCCAGCCGCCATCCGGAGGAGTGTACCCCAACGCAGAGGCCGCTGATACGTGACCCATGACCGCTCTGAGAGAAAGCAGCAGAGTGAGAGAAAGAGGACAGCCTGGCGGAAGATAAAGACATCTTGGCCATTAGAATGAGGACAGGCTGATTTCCTGTAGATCCTGACCTTTGCACCCTCCCTAAGTCAATCAGTGCTTGACAGTGCCACTCAATAGCATGTGACATCCATTTATTCCCAATGATTAACAACGTGTTGATAATGGTCCATACCTGCCCCGCCCCCATCCCCCCATATCCCATTATAATGCATACCTCCATTAATGATCACCATTGATATGGATAAAGACCCAGTTTCAGTCTCACCACAAAAATGGTCTGAAACAAGATGGAATCAGATCTGTTGTATTAATGGTCTTTATGCATC
>JAMWET010004522.1:0-7500 GCA_024036415.1 Prochilodus magdalenae
TTTTGCAGACCAGTCCAGATGTGTGAATGCTCCTGAAAGTTCATCGTGCCAATAACATTTGCAGCCCTGTGAATGTGAGAAGGATCATCCTGGAATACACAGATAGGAATGCTATGTTCCTCTGTAAGATGATATATAAAAGGCAAAGCCTGGTTGTCCATCAGTTTACTGTAGGCACTTTGGTTCAGATTTACTGTCACCTCAACCAAAAAACCCATTTCCAGGTAATCAAAACACCCCTGGTCACCATTCATTGTCTCCATTCACTCCATCCATACTCATGATTCTACAGGAGAGATGAGAGCCTCTTGAGGCTAATTCACTATCACTCAGTGTGGTTAGACATTGTTGTCCTTCTCTCTAACACCATGAAAAAGTGAGCTATGTCTCTGTCTCTCCTGCTCCCCAACCCCCCCTCTCTTTTAGTCTACTGGCAAAGACTCCGGCGGTGTGGATATATTGCAGAGCTGATTCAGGTGAGAGCATTTGAGCTGTAATCAGACTGAAATGAACTGCTTAATAAATCACCAGATCCCTCACCGCAGCAGAAAGCACATCCAAGCCCACGGCCCTGTACGGTGGCTAATGCACACCTACTGCTGTGAAATATGCCTGAAACGCATGTGAGAGAGAGAGAGAGGAGAGAGAGAGAGAGAGAGAGAGAGAGAAAGAGAGAGAGAGAGAGACAGAGAGATTTGCACATCACTGCACACAACAACCTCAGATAACACCAAAGCATTCCAGTCATACAAATCATTAGCCAATCATAAGACCATTACTACAACAGAGACTACATCTGATTCTCCTGTCGTTTTTCCTGATATGACCACTATTACAGATGCTCAGGCTCTGGTCAGTTAAGGACAGAGTATTCCTCAACATAGGCCAAGTATGACATCGTGGGGTCTGTAGCTCAGAGGCCTTGCATAGTTTCAATGATCTTTCAACTGTTCTCACAAAACATAGCATGAACATCGCCACCGTCCACAGAACAAGCATCTCCAAAACAGCAGCTTTACAGGAGAGGCCAAACACCATCACCACTTTCAGTGTGAGTCAATGTAAAGTGTGTTTACTCCCGAGCAGCTTTGAAGCATTTCTGTACATCTGTTCTTTATGAGATTTTCACACAAAGGACATCTGACGTGCTCTAACAGGGTAGTGAAGACAAATAAATAAATAAATAAAAAAAAAACATGGAGATACATATAATTGCCCTGGCTATATACAGGGGTTGGACACTGAAACTGAAACACCTGGTTTTAGACCACAATCATTTATTAGTATGGTGTAGGGCCTCCTTTTGTGGCCAATACAGCGTCAGTTTGCCTTGGGAATGACATATACTGCGTCCTGCACAGTGGTCAGAGGGATTTTAAGCCATTCTTCTTGCAGGATAGTGGCCAGGTCACTACGTGATGCTGGTGGAGGTTCGTCCTTCTTGGTGGTATGCTGACATTACCCTGGATACCGTGGCTCTTGATACATCACAAAGACTTGTTGTCTTGGTCACAGATGCGCCAGCAAGACGTGCACCAACATTCTGTCCTCTTTTGAACTCTGGTATGTCACCCATAATGTTGTGTGCATTGCAGTATTTTGAGCAGAACTGTGCTCTTACCTGCTAACTGAACCTTCACACTCTGCTCTTACTGGTGCAATGTGCAATTAATGAAGATTGGCCACCAGGCTGGTCCAATTTAGCCATGAGACCTCCCACACTAAAATGACAGGTGTCAGTTTCATTGTCCAACCCCTGTATATATCGCTCATATGCAAACTTCCTTATCTTTACATCTTTTTTTAAATATTCTTTTTTCTGGAGATATGCATTTGCATCTGATGAGTACATTTACGACTCTCACAAGACATGGTGCCTGTTTGCCCGGAAGTTGACCACCCAAGTTGAAATCTCAACATCACTGATTCTGTTACTTGACTACTTAGATTGTGAGAAGCAGAAAATAGAACTTTGGAACTTTGGAAAAGTCATTTCAAATGTGCTCATGTCTAAACATGACTGGGATAATTTCTAATTCACGTATTTACTTTAGCCCATTGTATTACAGTACCAGTCAAAGTTTAGACACACCCAACTTGATGGATGTTGCAGGTTGTCTTATAGACTCCACAGGCTTACACTTGAGAGTTCCAGCTGATGAAATCTCTGAAACAATACATATCCTGATATACCACATATACTCTGGACTCTTGACTTTAGTTCTCCTTTCAGTTTAGTGAATATTGATGATAGACAGACCAATAAAATTGGGTAAAAACTGCTTAGTAAAAAAGATAAGTTATAGAAACTACTTTAAAGTTCCATTTTGGAGGTTTTAAGGTGGGCTGCATAGTTCCATGAGTGCTATATTATAGTTTGGTGTCCTCACTTGTATTGTGAAGTAAAGCATTGAGTTAAACACATGGAGAACCTATAAGTAGCCATGTCTAAATTTTCAACTGGTCCTGTATGTATACAGCAGGTGAGAAGGAAGAGAGTAGTGTGTGCTTTCTGTCCATCGCTATAGTCTGTATGTAGTGCAGTAGCAAAGCAGAGCCAACTTTCATCCCACTGGTGAATATAAATCAGAAGTCATCAAGGCGGAGAGGGAGCAAAAAAAAAAACCCTGTTGCAAACAGTAAATCCAAAAATCAAAACTCAGCATCCCTTCCTCTAAATGCAGGGCTGTCATAAAAGCATTTCTATCGATGAATGAACCAGCAGAAAGGTCAATAGTTAATTAAATAATCTATCACCTCCGGACTGGAGAGAGAAAGGGAATGGAGTGGGTGGGGGGGGGCATTGGATGGGGGTAGGGAGTGGGGAGGAAGGGGGCTGCCACTCGACTCAATCAATGGCAGCAGCATTAAAAGGTCAGCTGCGGCTTTATGATAAGTCACCTGCTTAATGTTTGCTTTGAAAATAAAGTGGCCGAGCGCAACCGGACAACAAGCAACACTCACGTCCAGTCTTTTCATCCCCTCCCTCTCCGCCCGTCTCTGGAGCTTTGGTTTCAAATTGAGTAATAGTCCGACGTTACTAAGTGAGCCGGCCGCTCGGTGGCTTTGCCGTCGTATCGAAATTGAACGGCATTGTCAATGCATCATTAGACTATGTTTGCCATGCATTCATTATATCTCACTGTGGCCACTCTATCAATTATAAATGAGCCCTGTGTCCTCGTCCGGACCACTTTTCCCCCCCTAATTTCTTCATTTGTGTAATCCCAGCCAGTCAGAGAGAGCCGGGAAGGTGGCACACGTCCGCCTGGCAAACAAAGACGGGATTACAATTCCAACAGATGCTTCTAAGAAAACAATAATTATGCAAATTCGGACTCGGAACAATCACGACGGGATCCATTATTTATTAGCCTACGTTTCTGTTTTAAATTAGCTACGAGGTAAATAAAATTGTATTTCTTTTCTTTGTCACTAATTATGCATATGGAGCGTTTTACTTTTAAAAATGATTGCGGGTAATTTCAGAGTGACGGCAAGCCGGAATTGCGACCAGTGCTAATTCAGTTCAGAAGAAATTGGAAATTTTTTTTTGGGGAGGGATTTATATGCAAATGTTTGAAGGCTTCGTCATGTCTTTTAAGTAAATACTTTTTTTGCAATTAACAGAAGTACATGTAGCTTACTTTTGTTCTCAGCTCAGCTGCAAACGTTAGCTCATATGACTGATGTGGATATTTCTGTAATCACCCAAAAAGTTAACTTACCAAACGTTCAGATACTTTTCTAAAGTAGTGCTATCTGACGGCATGTTCTTGAAATACCAACGCCATTCCATCTTCCGATTGTTCGGTCTGATTGGGAATGCTGTGCTTGTATACATGTTTTTAATCAGGTGCATAGAGTCACATTCATTTCTGGCTCCACCCAAACCTCATTGTTTCCTATAACCTACAGCCACCAAGCTGCATGTACTCACTCAGGACAGATCCCTAAAGCTCTAATCCACAGATACACTGACCCACACTCCTCTATGTGTTGTTTATTTTTCCCTCATCCCTTCATGGACTCCCATTCATTTTCAGCAACATCTTAGCATAAAGACCAGATGCTGCGTTCAAATCATGCATAAAAGTAAAAATATGCAAAAACAGAGATATATGTGTTTCTTAAGTGCTTTTTAACCCATAAGAGACGTATGTGTCACAAGCCTTTTAAAAGTCTGTAAAGTTCTTTATACAGCTTTATCCTTCACCTGAACACATGGAGTTGCTGAGTGACCTGTACCGAACAACCTGGACGCATTCACATGACAGTTGGTGAACATATGACCCCATTTAGAAAATGACGATGTGCTTGGTTAGTGCAGTTAGAGACAAAACCAGGTCATTTTAAAGTTTTGTTTTTTTACCTAAAAGGTTTCAACACAATTAAGAGCTCTAATGTTCATATACCCATATTCTATATTACATAAACCCATATTTTATATTACATATACCCATTCTGATGGCATTTCTAGAACACCATGATGAAATACCAGATATGAAATTGCTGTTAAATGTAACTTGTTTTACAAAGATGAGATGGTTGCAACTCTTATAGCTGGGTTTCGAGTGAGTTTGAGGACACTTATGATTACGCAACTCAAGTACAATTTAGATTCATCTACATTTCAAGCCACCATTGCATTAAAGTTTCTTAAGACTTTACAAAGATGTAATAATGCATTTGTAACACCTTTATAAATCAACTAATGGAAAACATTATTTTGCTAGCTACTAGCCTGATAAGACATAATAAAAGTATTCCATGTGCATTATAGCACACTTGTAAAGTTCTTAGCAATGTAGTAATCAACAGCTAGCTCATTACTGATTATGGTCTTTATAAAACTTTTTTAAAAGCTTTACAAGGGCCTTATAATGCTCTTGTAATGTGTTTAATAAAGTAGTAATAAGCGGTAGGTTCAACAGCTCAGTAAGGGATTTCCTGGAATTCCTGTAAGAGCAATATAGAAGTATAGAAGAGGGTCTGCTTTTACTTCAGCATTACATATGAGATAAAACAAAATCCTCCAGATCCTCCAGCATCCTAGGTCCTCTCTTTAGCTTACCTTTCAGGTTTTCAGAGGGGTTTAGGTAAGCAGACGGCGTTGGCCATATCAAAGCTTCCACAGTTATTGAACTATTTGTGTACAGTTGGGTGCATGTTTTGGATCATTATCATGCTGGATGACACCACATCCAGTTTTATCTCTTTGGAAGAATACATCAGATTTACCATCCCTGGCACTGCATGGTGACCTCCACAACAGGACAGTTAGCAATTCTGGAGAACAACTGTTGATTCTTGAACACAACTTTAAAATAAATACAGTTCTATATACTACATAAATGCAGTTCTATGCAGGTTCCTGCAGTCCACCTGTCCAACCTTCCTGCTCTACCCTAAATGCTGATATAGCAGTTATATCATTTGAGCATGAGCATATTTGACACCATCTCTGAGGAATGTTATTTGTAGTAGAACCAAAATGTAAACAGTTGCATTCAGCATTAATATGGAAACGCTTTATGAGTTGTTTATATTTCTAATAATTGCATCTATAAGTGCTTTCTATGCAATGTTTCCAGAGAACTTCCTGTAGCATTGGAATCTTCAGCTGGCATGTGCAGAGCCAAAGACTCTTCCGGCGTCCATCTCTATGAGGCCGATGTTACCCTTGTATCCGTCTCTCGTGGTACAGCCTGTTGCTATTGGCTTTATGGATGGAGCGGTCAGCCCTTTTACAGCGGCGGATTGTGTGTGTGTAGAGAGAGGAAGCGTCTAGCTGGGAGTGGTGCTGCTGTGCTGCTGTAGGCTCTCTCAGTGGGGAAAAGCCTGCCGGGAAACGCTTTGTGCTTCACTTTTCATATTCATTCAATAAATCTTTTGTTTTTGGTGACGTTGGGTCATTTTCTCGGTTCTAAAAGTGACATGGCCTGGAATGCTTCTCTGGAAAAACATGGACATGAAAGCAAAACAAAACTGAGCACAGTCACTGCCCGTACGCTCTCAAAAGTTTAATATTACTCGCCATATTAATGTCTTTTTGGTTGTTATATAAGCAAAAATGATGCCAATTATACGAGCAATAATAACATCAATAACTTCAATATTAATATTCAGGTTGTTGAGAATCAAGATGGCGGCGCCCTGTTCGGCAGCAGCTACTTCAGCTTTTGCACTGTTACGTTGCTAGTATGTCTTGTGATTTAGGTTTTTAATCCCTTGTTGATCCCACAGTAGGGAAATTTAGTCTCTGCATTTAACCCATCCGTGAAGTGAAACACCCACATACACACTCACTAGTGAACACACACACTAGGAGGCAGTGAGCACACTTACCCGGGGCGGTGGGCAGCCCTATCCACGGCACCCGGGGAGCAGTTGGCGGTTAGGTGTCGTTACCTCAGTCACCTCAGTCGTTACTGTCAGTTCAGGGAATCAAACCGGCGACCCTCCGGTCACAAGGCTGGTTCCCTAACCTCCAGCCCACAACTGCCCCCACTGTGTTTGCACTGTTTACATTTGCACATCAGAGTTTGGAGAAACCCAATCTCGTTCAGCTATGCACTCCTGTTGTAAAGTCTGAATGACAATAAAGTTCACTTTGACTTTGACTTTGTTGTTGTTGTTGTTGTTGTCATGTTTTTTTCAAAGTCTGCAATGGACTTGTGACCTGTTCAGTGCCTTTCGCCCAATGAGCAATAGGACTCCAGCGCTCCCAGGGAACCAAAATATTGAGATTAAAAGATGATTGAATGAATGAATAAGTAACTGAAGTCATTAATAATGATTTTTTCCATTTTGTACTGTAAGTGACTAGCATATTCGTATTGATCAATATCAGCATAATAATGCATTTGTGATGCCCTTATTAAGTCCTATTATGCCTATAGCAGGTTAATATCTGCAAGCTCTTCGCAACTTTATTAAAAATAACTAGGTTCAATTAATGCATATTGTCCTACAGGCATCATAACCTTTTGCACAACACTAATAGACATGAAGTGCCATGCTGATGCTACTGATACTTATTCTAGCAGGTCATACATGCTAATATAAAGGCCATGCACCAGACTGTCTTCTTAGCAAAAGTTAACTACAAACTGAAAGATCACCAGATTGTTATTTTGACAGATAACGTGATGGACCTTTGAGCTTGATGAGACGCCATAAACGTATTACAATGAGATTATAATAGCCTTGTAGTGAGTTTATAAAATAATAAAGTAGTAATATAAGGCTTGATATGACAAGGCTTTGCAAGGGTCTTATAATAGACTTGTAACATGCTTAATAAACAAGCAAATAAAAATCCAATTCATTGCCAGACACCAGCTTGATAAGATGTAATAAAATTATATATATATTTTATTAATATAACACACTTCTAAAGTACTTAATAAAGTAGTAATCAACATCCAGTTAATTACAGATTACTGCCTTAAAAAGACTTTTAAAAAGTTTTACAAGAGCCTAATAACCCGATTGTAA
>JAMWET010004522.1:12500-23364 GCA_024036415.1 Prochilodus magdalenae
CCGTGCACCACCGAGGGAGTAAAATAAGAAAGGAAAAGTACGCAGGCCAGCGTGACCACACCGGGTCCCTGCCCACATCACACGGGCCTCGTCCCTCCGCTCCATCATTAAGCTGGGCCTTATGCCTGCCAGCACTCAAACACACAACTGGATCCAATGCACAAACTCAGCGAGGCTCCGCTCGATTATGGGGGGGTGTGGAAAATATTTGCAGACAGTGTTCTCTCTCTCTCTCTCTCTCTCTCTCTCTCTCTCTCTTCTCTTTCTCTCTCTCTCTTTTCTTTCTCTCTCTTTCTCTCTCTTTCTCTCTCGGCCGTGCTTTTTATACTGACACTGGATCTTTGTTTTTCCTTTGCCCAAAATGAGGAAAAGTCTGGGTAGACAAAGTGACAGGGATGAGGTCCACATGTGGAAGTGAAATGTGAAAAGTTCATGACAATTAACTAAAATAATGTACCCCTTAAAAGTATGGAGTGTTTTCAATTTACTCTCATCATCAAAAGAATTTTCAAATTCATTTTGATGAAAGTTGCACCCTGAAGGAGGTGTGGGATTGCAGTGCTGTTGGGAAGGAAGATAAAGGTTACCAGGAACAATAAATGATGATACATTGAGACTGATATGGGTAACATTTATTGAGCTACACATACAGAAGTAGTGTCTCTCAGAATGGTGTCGGGCGTGTTTGCTAACGTAACACCTCAAGCGTCTCGGCATGGAGTTGTACTGGTTCCTAATGGTGTCCTGTGATATATAAATATTCTCACACAGTTCCTGCAGATTGTACGGTAGAGGTAGAGGTGGAGTGACACCAGACCTATTGGATGTGTGACACGTGACAACGGTGCTGACCATGGTGCTGCCATGCACAAATTTGTTGGTCGTCTCCACCAAGACAAAAGCAGGACTCGCCACTGAAGATGACCCTCTGCTATGTGCATTAACATTTAGTCAATTCTCCTGACGGGCGGCCGTATTGCGGTCATGGAAAAAGTTACCAAATGCTGCACTTTAATAGAAGTAAATATTGTATAGAGTTTTGTGAACAAGTTTTTGTCAAACGACACATTTGGTTGATTTTGTAGGTAAATATGAGTTTACCTATGAGCTATACTGAGTCACTCCGTGACAGTCTGAACAGTATGACTCATGGAGGGCATCACTGCTCTCTGACTGTCCGCAATCGAGACTGTTGGGTCAGTCAGGTACAGCGATAAAGCACCATCCTTGCTTATGTCACATGTGCGGCGTATGACTTTGTATGCGTATGACTTCTGAAAAAGTAATGCCATTTGCACAGTGCTTTCACTATTATAACTGCATTTCAGTGTGGCCAATTCATTTAAACACTATATATATTCCATTCTGACCCAAAGTGTCACACCCTGCCATGTCTTGTTCATGTTCGTCTGTTTTATCTGGCTTCCTGGTTCTGTCTTGTCATGTCCATGTGCTGTCTGTCACTCTGTTCCATGTGCTTCTGTTTGTTTTGGTCTTTTGCTCCTCCTGTCTCTTGTCAGGTCCCTTACCTGTTTCTGGCTCCACCCCTTCCCAGGTGTCTCTCGTTAGCCCTTGTTGTGTTATACTCCATGTTGTCCCCTTTGTTCTTGCTTAGCGTTTGTTTCCATGTTGGTGTCTTATTCCCATGCCCGTCATTTTGTCTACCCACCAAACTTGTCTGTAGGTTTTGTATTCCTTCTGGTCTATGTTCTCCCTCCTGGATGTTGGTCCCCTTGTTAGTTAGTCTGTAAGCGGTTTTATGTTTCTTAGTTTTTTGCTTCTTTTGTTTCGTCAAGAGTTGTTTGGTTTAGTTTCTGCTTGTTTGTGTTATCATCACAACTTGCTTTTGCATCCCGTCCCCACGTCTTGTCTTCATGTAACACAAAGTAACACTTTGTGTTTAAAATTCATGTATTGTGTTTTCAGGGAAGAGGTCAAGCGACATGAAAACAATATAATAGAGGTTTTGTTTGTCATTTTGACACCCATGCTGCGTGTAACCTTTGAAAAGTAATGCCTTATGTGCATTGTGCTTCACCTTATTGTCTACTGTAGCGATGGCTTTTCAGTTGGGCGCTTTTTAGACTTACACATGTGTTTGTACCAACAGAACATTCTACAGCAAACAGACATCATAATAATAATGTAACCTTATACCTTATTGTAAAAGTATGTCAGGCTAGAAAAACATAGGCTTGGTTCCTGATTCTTGCTGCACACCGAGCCATTGGGGTTGCTTGAATTCATACACTATTGATTTACAGTACCAATTAGAAATGTAGACATGGCAACCACAACCAAAACCAAAACGTTTCCTTACTTGCAGCTTATCAATTTACTTTAAGATAACAGTGAAGACATCAAACTACAACATAGGATTCATGGAATTATGCAGTCCACCTTATATAATCTCTAAAATGGAACTTTACAGGAGCATCCAACAGCTTTCTTTAATGGAGGTTCCCTCCATTATTCCTATTATTGCCACGCTGTTGCGTACTGAGCATTCTCTGTCTGTTTGATCTTGTTACTCTGGCGTTGACTCTATTTTGATTCTCTGGTTTACTCCTCTCGTTTATCCTCTTTGGTACCTCTGCCTGGTCTGATTGACTGCCTGGTTTGACTCTTGCCTGTTTATTGGCTCTGACTCACTTTAGCCCTTGATTGTATTTCCTTGTTCTTGGTGTTGCTGTGTTTTAGTACAAACCTGTTTAGTGTACTGTGCCTTGCTTTTAGTTCAGCCCACGTCACAATCTGTCTGTCCAGTCGTCACAGATATAAGTTTTCACACTATTAAATATATATTAGAGCTGGAGATATGGCAGAAATATAACACTATTCATTAAGAATATACAGGGGTTGGACAATGAAACTGAAACACCTGGTTTTAGACCACAATCATTTATTAGTATGGTGTAGGGCCTCCTTTTGCGGCCAATACAGCGTCAGTTCGTCTTGGGAATGACATATACTGCATCCTGCACAGTGGTCAGAGGGATTTTAAGCCATTCTTCTTGCAGAATAGTGGCCAGGTCACTACGTGATGCTGGTGGAGGTTCGTCCTTCTTGGTGGTATGCTGACATTACCCTGGATACCGTGGCTCTTGATACATCACAAAGACTTGCTGTCTTGGTCACAGATGCACCAGCAAGACGTGCACCAACAATCTGTCCTCTTTTGAACTCTGGTATGTCCCCCATAATGTTGTGTGCATTGCAGTATTGTGAGCAGAACTGTGCTCTTACCTGCTAACTAAACCTTCACACTCTGCTCTTACTGGTGCAATGTGCAATTAATGAAGATTGGCCACCAGGCTGGTCCAATTTAGCCATGAGACCTCCCACACTAAAATGACAGGTGTTTCAGTTTCATTGTCCAACCCCTGTATGTGGTGGATCAGGATATGCATTGTCTCAGGCTCTCATCAGTTGGAGCTGTAGGGTCAGCCAACAACATCCATTTGGTTGCGTGTGTAAACTCTTGACTGGCAGTGTACAGCATGTAATGTAAGTATCGGATGGTATTGGTAAAGTAAATACTGGACCGCCTAGAGGAGTGTTTTCGAAATAGTTGAGCTAACACACCGTCAGGCACAAACTAATGTTAAAAGTTGTAAATGACTTGTTTTTGTGGCATTTTTAATCCTGAATGTACAATAATAACTTTAATAATACACTAGATGACAACGTTTTCACCAAAACATGTTTTTTTTTTTGTTTGTTTGTTTTAATCAATATTTCAACAGGAAGTTATTACGTCTTCAATAAATAATATGCTGTAATGATCTACTTGCATTCATTTTTTATCTCATTCTGCACATTTGAATGAAATATGAATGAATTCTGAATATTAATTTTGTTATAACTTGATGTATAATTTTTGGATCTTTTCAGGGTCATCCACATTTCTATTAAGTACAGGTTACTGCATAGGAAAATTCACAGAAGCCTCAACAAGTTAATGACACTAAAATGGTATGTCCACTCACATTCTCTTTGGGAGACTTGGGGAAAATTATGTTGAGGTCTGAACTCTGGGGTGATTAGTCTATGCTCCTGAGACCAGCAGCAGCTTCTTGGTTTATTGTATCTGTCTCCTTTTCTCAGTAAGGAGCTTCTTGAACAGCTACACATCCTTTCAGACCTCCTTAGTGTTGATCTGTCTTTTCACAGTGGAAGGATAGACAGAAGCACCCGTGGATGTTTTCAAATCTGAAGCCAGATTGGAGTCTGATGTTCACCTCACCTCTCTCAAAGGTTTATCAGATGGTATCAGTTCAGGTAATGTACCAGGTTGTGCACAGGACCACCATAGAGCCTTATTATGTGGATCATTCTTAGCACTGCAGTGACTGACATGGTGCTGGTGTGAGTAAATCAGGCACAACGGTGCTGCTGGAGTTTCTAAACACCTCAGTGTCACTGCTGGACTAAGAATCATCCACCAACCATAACTATCCAGCCAGCAGCCTCCTGTGGGCAGCGGCCTGTGGGCAGTGTCCTGTGGGCAGCATCCTGTGGGCAGCGTCATGTGGGCAGCGTCCTGTGGGCAGAATCCTGAGGGTAGCGTCCTGTGGGCAGTGTCCTCTGGGCAGAACCCTGTGAGCACTGATGAAGGACTAGAGGATAACCAGCACTGCACTGTGCAGCAGCAGATGAGCTATCGTCTCTGGTACATCTACAAGGTGGACCAGCAAAGTAGGAGTGTCTAATAGAGTGGACAGTGAGTGGACACAGTGTCTAAACACTCCAGCAGCACTGCTGTGTCTGATCCACTCATGCCAGCACAACACACACTAACACACCACCACCACCACGTCACTGCAGTGTTGAGAATGATCCACCCCCCAGATAATATCTGCTCTGTGGTGGTCCTGTAGGGGTCCTGACCATTAAAGAGCAGGAGTACACCTGGTGGGCTGGTGGGTGTTCATCACTGCTGTACCTTGTACCTATCTAAAACATCTGACTGTTGGAAGACTCTTCAGATTTCACGACAAATGGACCAAAGGAATTCATTTGATATGACGTGTGTCATAGTTGTTATGTGGGCTACATGTGACCACATCCCCCAAATGTCTTCAACCCAGTACATTCATCATACCTGCCTGCAGATCTCTCCAAACCTTCTCTCTATCTCTCTCTCTCCTTTTACCTGCTGCTTTGCAGGGCCGGGGGGGGAATTCTCGGCCTGAATTGAGCGAGAGGAGGAGCGACAGGAGAGGATAAATGCGTCCTCCGAGGTCAGGCGGTCTGAATGAAAACACTCAGGTAGTGACGGCTCACTTTAATAAAAGGGATAGAATTTCCATTTGCCTGGGACATTCTTTAATGTATTGTTCTTGCAGGGGCAGACAGTGCGAATGAGTCAAGAGCCAAAGAATACACTTTATAGACACAAATAATCGTAAATTGGGAATGTCACCTTTAAGCCCAGGCATTTTTATTATTGTTAGTGGAGCTGCAGAGAGGTTGATGTTTTATTCTCCTGAGGATGCCGGATTCCTGCTCGGAAGAGAGGCTTGGAGAGAGAGAACGAGCAGGAGGAGAGGGCGGGAGAGGAAGAGAGAGAGAGAGAGAGAAAGGAGGGTTTCCCATACCTCTTAGAGATTGATAGCATATGGTTGGCTCTAAAATAAACCTATCCATTACCGTGCTCTGGCTCTTCTATACCACACGCGTTCACTGCTGTCTGCATCTTCACGCTAACATCGCGGCAGTTGCGCCTCTGCTGGGGCCTGTTACACACACACGCAGACACCCACTCATGCAGTTGGGACCCTGCTGGGGCTAGTAATACGCACACATACACTTGGCAATACAGGTGTAAGCCTGTTTTATTTATGAGCGCTGCTCTCAGGTTAGCAAAGCCCATCTTTCCAGAGTAGACTTTATAAACCCACTGTGGGCCTATGATATCCCCCCAGCTTTGCCGTGCTTTAGAGCCAGGCAAACTGAGCCGTGCACAGGTAGTGGGACCTCAGCTGGGTTCGTTTTTTTGCTGATGTATTTGCCTTGTTTTTTATGATATGAGTTCTTGTGATGTGTTTCATGTTTCAAGCACTTTGTGAGGTATGCCATATTGTATTTACACTCAGTGTTCGTTTTATCAGCTTCACTTACCATGTAGGAGCACTTTGTGGTTCTACAGCTACAGACTGTAGTCTATCTGTTTCTCTGTATACTTTGTTTTACTGTTGTTCAATGGTCGGGACCCCCATAGGACCACCACAGAGCAGGTATGATGTGGGTGGTGGGTCGTTCTCAGTGCTGCGGTGACCCTGACATGCTAATGGTGTGTTAGCATCTATGTGCTGGTACATGTGGATGAGGCCAGGCGGTGTTATGTGTTGTGCTGGGTCCACTCACTGTCCATTCTATTAGACACTCCTACCTTACCCTCACCCATTGACATCACCCACAGGAAACTAATTACAGTTGATTGTCTTACTGTTTGAATCAGTCTGTGATCACTCTGAATGGACCTGGCCTTCAGGTATCTGCTATGCCATGCAATGCTTTAGGGAGCAGGTGTGTCCATGCTAACGATAGGTACGGGTCACTCAAACGTGAATGTGCACTGTCGACTCTGAAACAGGGAAAGCGAAACCGAGAATTGAGAGATAAGGCAGCTTGAACCCAGTCGAGTTCCGGAACCAGCTTTAGCCCTCACCGTCCTCGCATCCTTCAGTCCATTACCAAACTCACTCTCTCAATTTGTTCCAACAGAGCCTGGTCGCTTTAGCGAAAACAGACAAAGCAAACATTCATATATTCAAATTAGATTTGAAACACTTGACTGGTTCCGAGGGAGTCGGAAGGCCTGTTTACCGGCTCTGTTTTAGCGCATATGTGTGTGTGTGTGTGTCGGTTCAAATTAACTGGGCCTTGTGTTTTCAACTCAACATTAATTGTGAGGAATAATATTGAGGAGGTGTGACACGTTTCCTTTGGCGTGCTGTATTCTAATAAGTGGAGGGAAAAGCTCGCAGGGAAGCCGGAGCTTATTAACTGAAGGCTAGGTAGCGCAGGAGAGAGATAGATTTAAACCCGCAATATACCTAATCCTGAATATATTAGCCATTTGCATGCAAAATGTTATATACAATTTGAATATTAATTGAAATATGGAAATGATGCATGTGGCGGTAATCATGGCGTGATTTACTAAGGTAACACAATAAGGTACATGTCATTTCTGATTGTTGAAATGAAACATTAAGGGGGACATGCAAGGGTCAGGTATGTCTTTTGATGCATTGTTGGCTTGTTGGATTGAAGACGTGAAGGGAAAACCAAAGCCTCTGTCTTATGGATGTATGTTTTTCATTAGCCGACGTGTAATACCTTTTATTACCAGAGCAGGAAAGCAAAGCTTTTGTAACCTTTCAGATAAGCGTAGCCCGTTCACGACTGTTGACTTAAGCATTTGCGAGTGTGTGTTTAGGACTAATAACATTGTTATTGTTAGCCAAGGTGCCGCGTTTCTCATGCGGGACTGATTTCCTTTGCCGAAGAAGGATTTCAGGGAGATGACGTGAATGAGGATAAAACCGCTCTCTGTTCCTGATGGTCTAAAATGCTCAACGGTTCTTGCTGCCTTGTTATAAACTACCCTATACTTTGGGAATGGGGAACAAAGTGATGCTTTGTTTGGTATGCTGTGGCTCATGTCAGCAGTGTGTGGTAGAGGTACATAAAAATAAAAACAAACATCAGTTCATTGGCTATTGTCTTTGTTTTGGGCTGGAGAACAGATCACCTGTTAACTTCCACTAACTTTAAAGTAAAATGTGATTTGGTAACTTTTACAATTGAGTGCTTTGTGCTTCGGAAAACCATTGCGGCATCAAGAAATGCAACTTGTGAGCCACACATCTAATCTATGCAGAAGCACCGCCGAGTTCTCTGAACCTGAGATCATTCCAGATGGTCTTGAGTTCGTTGTGCTGCAGTCCAGATCTGTCTCCTATAGAAACTTTAGGGTACATAATGAAGAGGAAAATCAGATTATGATGATCATGGAATGTTGAAAAGTTTTGGGTAACACTTCACATTAAGCATAGAATAACTAGCATCACGTAATACATTACTTAACATACGGTAATACATTGACAATGGTTCACTAATGTTAAGTAAACATGGAAAACTGTTAAGCTTATATCAATTCCACATTGTAACCACTGTTCATGTATAAAGCATCACTTCATGCTGAGTTTCACATTAACACTGAACTAACTACACTGTGCCATAACTTTTGCACAGGCCACATTATTTCATGCCATGCTAAATTCAGCAAATGAACACTCACCGGGCTTTAAATTGTGCAGAAGCCTGTGATCTGTAGAGGATATTGGACATATGGTGGTAGGTGGTTATGGGTCAGCGCTTTCCATATATACATCCTCGTTAGGAAGTCATTTTGTGGTGCACTTTCTTTGAAAAAACCCAACTGAAGAACAACAAGGACTGTGAAAACAGAGTTACAATGCTTCATCACTCACGGTGGTTTAATTCAGCAGCTATAAATGTTGCTATAGAAAACACTGACAGATGTCTGCATCTCTCTGTTTGAAACGTGCATGCGTGCGTGACCTCAGGATGCAGGTGGGATCTATCTCTCTGCCAGATGTAATTGCATTCTATAACCAAACCTAACATCTGTCCGCAGATTATAGATTAGGGCCGGATTAATAAACTGGTGGTGCCCCCGCCTTCTCCTTCCACCGCACATCCATCTAACTTTACTGAACAAAATCTGCCACAGAAAGGATAAGCTTCTCAGAGAGGTACATGCTAACGAAGCATGTAGAACACACACACATACACACTCACTACAGATGTATGAACGTGTGGGCTCCTCTTTACACCAGTCTGTATTCTTTCGTTTGGCTGCGTCTGCCTCTTAAACCCTCTGAGGTCTCATTACACACCAAAACACACAGGCCACAGCCAATACACTGATTTCACTTCACACCAAGCCCAATGACCCGCACTGTCGGCCTACAGCTAGTTATGCTGGAAGGGTCAAAGGTTAAAGGAGTAGTACATGCTTAACCCTCTGCTCAATGACCGCTTACCAGCTTCTGTTTATGTGTGCAGTGCAAATTATAGCAGGGCCTTCTCAGCTTGTTAGTAATTGGGCCTAATGTTCTGTGCTCAGTAACTGAGGCCATTTTTGCCGGACGTACGTTGTCGAAGAGTGCTCTTGGGCGCCGATGGAATGGATCATTTTCTCTGCAGCTATCACTTCAAGCCTCTATTCCTTTAGTTTATAGTTTTTACATAGCTTTTAATGTTTGGCCAAAATGAGTTTTACAGAACTCTCTGTGGATCACAGGAATGGGTGTGATTGTTTCTTCTTCAGTTCTCGCCCAGGAGCCAAAAAGCATGGATGGCTAATATGTAATAGTGATTGCTCGACTTCTTATGGTGATGGAAGTCAATTAGAATTAGAACTTAGAGCCATTGTGCTTGCACACCGATAAATATGATCTATGCATTTATATATATATATATATATATATATATATATATAGATATATAGATATATAGATATAGATATAGAAGATAAGATATATATATATATATATAATATAAGATAATATATTATATACATATATATATATAATATAGGTTTTAGATATCTGAGAATATTTCATACATACATGGCTTGTGGCCCAATATATAGTATGTAATATTATCTCATATATAAAACTATATATGTAATATATAATATATATATATATATATATATAACTATATATAACAGTAATATATAGTATGTATATATAGATATTATATATATACGTATATATATATATATCTATATATATAATATATATAGTTATATATATATATATATATTTATGTATACTATATGCAAAACACAGTATGGAGAAATACATATGATGTCCATATTACATATAAAATGAACATATATAACAATATATAAGTTAAATATAATATTATGCTACCATACATACAATTATATGAAAAAAAGCGGGCGGTTGAGGCAATTTTCCCTTATGTATTATACAAATATATCGATAATTACTGTATCACATATATAAATATATGCAACAGATATTATTAAATGCAAACTTGTATTCCTCCCATAATATGAACATTATATTATTGAATATGTTCGCACTCTATTTTCTAAATACCATTGCCATTATATTATCATTCATTAAGGGTATGCAGACCTGAGGGTGCAAACACAAGTTGGGCTCAGCCCAATCAGCAATGCCCAGGGAGCAATTTAGGATTAGGTGCTGATGACATCATGAATATATCCACAGCGCGGTAGAACATGACTATCCATTTTCAACAGGAACAGGAGATGCAGACCCCAGAATCGTGCAAATTTGTACGCAACTTAGGGGCACCCTAGGTAGCCTTCCCAAGACTTGGGGTGGAAGTCTTGAGAGCCAGAGAAATTGATGAGAGCACCCCAATTCAATAAATATAAGAGTAACCTGCAAACAACAAAACTCTGAATGTAAAACTATGAGAAAAGTATGTCTCTCAGGATTTTGCCAATTTTTACTTTTATGCATCATTTGAACACAGCAGCTGGACCAACAGGATGAACTGAGGGTTTACCTCTGTGAACTGTCCTAAAGAGTTTGCTTTGCATTCTATAGATTATTCTTCGGGACAACAATGATGGTTATGACTATCTATATACTTTTATGAACATGTTAGACTAAGCCTCCACAAGAGTCATGTAATGTATATTTATAGAAGCATGATGTAGAGTTGCACCTACCTTCCATTATGACGCCCTGAGGATCGCATCAATTCCGATACAAACATTCAGGGACATACCACTACCAGAGATTGCAGACTTCAGAGATGG
>JAMWET010004523.1:0-140000 GCA_024036415.1 Prochilodus magdalenae
TCTAGACTTAAAATAATGGCCTTTGACTGTGTTTTGTTAATACTATTATTCAATAATTATGGAGGGATCCTTTCTAATATTATCTTGTGTTTGTCTATTTCTAATGGAATCCGGGTGGTTGGTCCTCATCTATTAGATACTGATGCATTGCAGTTTCCATTCTCTTTGTTAAGATTGTTGCATAGAGCTTATAGTCAGCATTTAACACACTGATCGGTCTATACCCTTTGCAATCCGTCCTATCCTTCCCTTCCTTAGGGATGACAGATATGAATGCCTCTCTCCAAGATGGCGGGGGAGATCCATCCTCTAATATGTAGTTAAAGCATGTGTCAAGAAGGGGTACCAAATGTTCTCTCATGGTTTTGTACCACTCTGGGGGAAATCCATCCCTCCACACCAGGTGACTTGTTTATTGTTTAGACTTGAGATGGCATCATTTATCTCCTCCCTTGTTATTGGTTGAGTTAATTGTTCATTGATTTGTGTGCCAATATTTGGGAGGTCTAGAAGAATTTAGGAACTCTGTTATTGATTGCGTATCTGACTGGTCCCTATTAGAGTATAAAGAGATGTATAATATTTCTCAAAGGATTTTTGTATGTCATCTAGATTTTTAACAATCTTATTTGTGACAGGGTCTTTTATCTTATGAATTATATTTTTCAGCTTGTTGCTTCTTTAATCTCCAGGCTAACAGCTTTGATGCTTTGGGACCAGCCTCATAATATCTTTGTTTCATAAATCTGAGTTTTTTCTCCACCTCCTCACTAAGTATTTTGTCTATATCCTGCTTAATAAGTCTTATTTGTTTTAATAATTGCATGGTCTCTATTGGTAATATGAATTTTTGTTCAAGGTTCTTTAATTTTTCTTCTAAGTCTGACAGTTGCTTTGTTTTTAACTTTTTTGATAGGGCTGACCAAGCTATTATCTTGCCCCTCAAGACTGCCTTAAATGCATCCCATAGCATACTGGGATTTACAGACCCATTATCATTTTCCTGAAGATATAAATCTAGCTCATTTTTCATCATTGACACAAAACTGGCATCATTTTAACATACCAGAGTTTAACCTCCAAAGTGTTTGCGCCTTTTTACCTTCTAAATGCATTGTTATATGGATTCCTGCATGGGTCAGAAAGAATTCTCTGGCCAATTTTACATTCCTTGATTCTGTGCAGATCCTTTTTATACATAAACGCATAATCTAGTCTTGAGTGAGTAGCATGTCTCCCAGAGTAGAAAGTGTACCCAGGTTGTGAACCATGTATTGCTCTCCACACATCACTCAGTCCTAGTTCTCTTAGGGCCTTATTAATTAGTTTTTCTATGGGGTTCCTTTTCCTGTTTCTATTAGTGGTATCTAAAGAGGGATTGAGTAGAACATTTAAGTCACCAGCACTAATGAGCGTTCCGCATGTCTCTGTTGCCATCAAGATCAAACACCCTTTTAAAAAATGATGCCTGACTGCCCGCATCCTGAGGGGCATAAATATTAAATAAAGTCACTTCTCTCGCTGATCTATTTTGCATTTAACCAGGACAAACCTACCTTCTTTATCCCTTATTTCAGAAACAAATTCAAATGGGGTCAAGTTTTGAAAATTAGTATTGCTACTCCCCTTTTCCTGCCATTTTTGTATGATGAAAAAAATGTATTTCTAAAACCCAGCTTTTTAAATTTTTCATGTTCTAATGCAGACATATGGGTTTCCTGCAAAAACACTATATTTACCCTGTCCCTTTTAACCTTGGCTATCATCTTACTACGTTTTATAGGATTATTAAGCCCATTTACACCATCCATGACAAATATATTATAGTATTGATAATGCATTCATATTATCATTGGTATCCTGTAATTGTACATTCCAAGACCTCAAACAAGAAAAAAAAAAAAAGAATAAGGGAACTACAAACTATAATACAAACAAATTAACAGGGCTTCCAACAAGAAAGGTGACCCATCACCTTTAGGAAGAGGGAGGGGAACTGCCACTAAGGGGGTCCCTCGGCCACCTGCTAACGCTAACGCAAAAACAAAAAAGATTTGTGGCAGTCTGATGACGATGCAGCACCGTATCAGCTATTCAAATATAATCAAAGAAGACGACTATTCAGGCGAGTGGTTCTCAGCTTCTGAGGCATCCTTCCTGCGATATTCCTGTAGTCTCTCTCTCACCTGTTGTTGGTGTTCCTCCCCTCTGCTACGAGGCTTGCCAAGCACCTCCCAGGGTAGCAGCTTGGCAAGTGTTTCCTCCGTGAAAACCTCCGCATTTTCCTTGCATATGATCTTGCCCACGTTGAGCCCACGTCTTCTCAGATCCTCTGCTGCTTGTATCGCGTTGTGGTATGTGACCGGGCCGTCCTGTAGATGAACTCGCATTTTGGTCATCGGAGTCCGAAATCGTATCCCCTGTTCCTTCAGTGCTTTCTTAATAGGGGCATATTCCTTCCTCTTCTTTTGCACAGCTTCGGCATAGTCATGGTCAAAATACACTCGTTGGTTATCGTGGCTAAGACCTTTTTTCCAAGCTGCATAGAGGATTTTTTCTTTGACTGTGAACTGGAGGAAGCGAACCACCATTGAGCGTGGTGGAGCACTAGCGGATGGTTTAGCCGCCAGTGCGCGGTGAGCGCGTTCTATCCCGAGGTCGCTACTCCAGTTAGGGTCAATATCCTCACTGAGTTGCGTCTTGATCATATTCACCACAAATGCTGTTGCAGATGTACCCTCTGTATCCTCTGGTATTCCATAAATTCTGATGTTGTTTCGTCTCGCGTGCCCCTCCATCTTAGTCACTTTATCCTGCAGCGTTTGTTGGTTTGCTAACAACTGAGTTAGCGTATCCTTCACAGCAATATCCCACCGCTCCGCGTCCGCCATGCTATGCTCCATCTCTCCAACTCGTTCGGTAACATCTTCAATCCGTCTGGTCACATCTTGATGTTTTATACGCATTTCAGAAGTGAATTCGTCCATTTGCTTTTTCATATCTTCTCTAAGACACTTACTAAATTCTTGGAGGTCCCTTTTCAGCTCGGTTCTTAGGTCTTCCATTCCTTTAGCTACAGCTGTACTCACTGCTTCTCGAATTGTGTCCAAGCGTTCATCCCCGCCATGTGCTCCTCCGTGTTTCTCTACATCTCTCTGCTTTTCCTCAGTTTCTCGCCCTTTCGTAGTCGTCTTTGCTTTCTTGAGTTTGTCCGCACTCATTCTTGCAAGTGAATTTTAGAACAAATAAATGAATTTTAGAATGTTGAGTGGGAAAAGCTAAGCTGATACAGGAGCTCAGATTTTACGCCGCCATCTCAACTCTCGCGCCACCGGAAGTCATGCAACTTCATCTGCAGTGTTGAGGGTAAATCAGAGAGTTCTATATCTGACCATAGTTAAATACTGATGATGAACAAACACTGACTGATGATGTGTTCTTCTGTTTAGAGTTCTAGAAGAGGATGCAGGCTGTTCATCTGGACCCTCAAAGTCCAGGATCATACTGAGGGCCTAAACAATGGGAGAGCTCGCCAGTCTGTATCAGAGTTATTACAGGTCACCAAAACTATTAATAAACTGAAAACTAGCAGTAAAACATTCTTGTTAACTGATTAGTAAATAAATAAATAAATAGATACATACATACTATGTCCCCTAGAACCAAAATTACTCAGAAACACTTAAAATCTCTGTTATGACATCATTTATCATAATACTAAAAACTGAACCTGAAATAAAAAAAAAAACACAAATCGATCAAAATTCACACTTTCAGAAATTAATCCAAAACTAATAATGTACCTTCAGGACTGACTACAACTAGACTAAAATTAAAAATAAAAATTCTAACTATGAAAACTCTAAATCCATCTAGATTCCCGAGGGAAACAGATCCTGATTAGAAAGGCTTGAGATGTTACCCGTGTGTCCAGCTACTGTAGAGCCTGACAGTCAAATAAGAATGAATTGGAAAATCTGGAACTTGGAGACATGCAGTTTTAGCAGGGCCCAAGCGTGACCCGCCGCTAAAGACCATGTGGCATTGGCTAACTCTTAAACGTAGCGGATTTATTCATCTTCTTATAAGATATAAATGTTCAGTAAAACTCTAAACAGTACAATGTTTATCAAACATGTTTATTCTCTTGATGTAGTTCATAATCACTGTATGTGATGCCTTCCTTTGTATGTATCTAATATTTCTAAACTCTGTCTGCCAATATAAACATTCTCCAAGCAGTTCTGTGATAATCTTTATGTTTAAAAATCAAACGTTATTCTGCTTATAGACTATATGTATGTAAAGTAACAGAACAGAAGAACCAGTGAAGATATTCAGACTATAATATATCATATCATCATTCCAGTGAGGTTGTGTGTAGCTGGTTTGATATGTCAGTGATATATTTATTATTTGTGGTATGTGGTTTAACAAAAGGAGCGAGGCTATCTATGTACGAATGTAGCCCGTATCTTTGTGGAACTGGAATATAGAAAAGTCGTGGACTGAAGCTTAGAAATACTGCAGAGAGGAACTCACTGACCTGGTCATCACTGAGAGCCAATAGGAACTGGACGCTGCTACAGCTGTTTTCAGTGGAGCACCAGCCCATTTCTGGATAGGACAGAAACAGAGCGTTGACCAGAGAAACGTCACTGTAAGGCACTGTGCACCTCTAGAGGATAAAGCATGAGATTAATCAAACTAAGCCGGCCACAGGTTTTCAAAATTATGAAAGCAGAATGTATTACAACAGACTGTAGTCCATCTGTTTCTCTGTTATACTGTATTATCCTGTTCTTCAATAGTCAGGACCACCACAGGACCACCACAGAGCAGGTATTATGTGGGTGGTGGATCATTCTCAGCACTGCAGGGACTCTGACGTAGCATAGTTTGACCACTCATACACAAGGTAAACTGGTGCTAACGACGGAGAAACATCATTCTCTGCAGTTCTTATCATTCGAGTTCTTTCCTTGGTATGTTGGTATTCCTTGGTGTCTGTCTCACATCACTGAAGAAGAAGAAAGTGTTCCTTTAGGCTCTAATGTTACCTAGCTAGCAAATCTAGCGAACACAGCTAACGTTAGCGTCCACTGTGAAAAGGCAGATGGAGTGTTTGTAGATCTTCTAAAAAACAGTCTGTTGGTTTAATCGTGCTATAAACCCACATCCGCCGGTTCCGGTTGTTAGCTGTTTTCATGTGCTGCACAGCTAAAGTGAAGAAAGCTAGCCTTAGACCTAGCTAGCTATTTCCATCTTAGCTAGACAGTTCGTCTGAGTGACAAGCCTGACAACTGAAAGAAGACACAGGTTTATAGCAAGAAACACCTTCTAAAACCCAAAGACTGAATCTAGAGTATCCATAAAGGGAAACTTTGGATTTTGTTAGTTGGTGCTAATGTAACCAGCCTCTTTTCTGCCCACTGAGCCCACTCTGCGTTGTGTGGAAAAACAGCAGTTCAGGAGTCAGGACTGTCGCCTTCTTCGTTTATTTCTGTTTTTATAAAAGACTGTATGGTTTATCATTGTCTGTGAGGAGGCCACCCAAAAAAATCCTGAGACCAAGAAAACACATCCTCAGTGTTTTAGTTTTACACAGAGCGGAAGCTACTGCTACAGCTAGCGAGTTAGCTAGAAACACCAGCTCCTCACTCGACAGGAACAGGCTTTTACTACAACAGGACAAAATAAAACACAGTCTAAAATATACAGCACAGTTTTAACACCAAACCCGGGGCTTTTTATTCACATTCATCACAACATTTCGTGTTTAATTCTGGTTTTACTACTCAGCTCTGCTCTACAAACCTCTACCTCCTACTCTCAGTGCAGGCTGAGGGAGAGAGCGCGCGAACCCGAGAGTCTCATCTCTTAAAGAGACAGTGCCGGTTTTTAACAAAGCCATTTCCCATAATATCTGAACTATTTAGCACATTTTAACTGTTTTAAACCACATTTTAACACAAGATATCAAGATATATATATATATATATATATATATATATATATATATATATATATATATATATATATATCAGTCAGGCAAATGGTGTATAAAAAATAAATCCAAGCACCTAGTCATGTAGACTGCTCCTACAGACATTAGTGAAAGAGTGGGTCGCTCTCAGGAGCTCAGTGAAGTCCGCTGTGTCCAGACTTGGTAGGCCAAAATGACAGAGAGGGGTCAACCGATGCTGAGGCGCATAGTGCACAGGGGTCACCAACTTTCTGCAGAGTCAGTCACCACAGACCTCCAAACTTCAAGTGCCGTTCAGATCAGCTCAGGAACAGTGTGTGTAGAGCTTCATGGAATGGGTTTCCATGACCGAGCAGGTACATCCAATCCTTACATGGATGAGTCTGTATTTGGTGGAGGGTCGATTATGGTGTGGGGTTGTGGTTCAGGACTGAGGCTCGGCCCCTTAGTTTCAGTGGAAGGAGCTCTTGATGCTACAGCAGACCAAGAGACTCTGGACCATTTCATGTTCCCAACTTTTAAGGAATGTTATGAATTCCAAATCTATTTATTTTTGGTGGAAATGTTCCAGAACAGAACCACATTGGTCAATAAAGGCTGATTGAGTACTTCCATAGAGTACTAGCCTGAACTCTCCAGAATGGTGGGTCTACAGGACCAGGATTGAGCACTCCTGATGGTACATGATGATCTGAGGTCTGTCTGTGTCAGTAGGATCGTTGTGAATAAGACATGACTCTCATCCCTAATCAGCACTCCTACTTTGAGAAGTGAACATTGGCCCTGAGCCACAAACAATACAGTGTAACTGTGCGTGTGTGGTATGTGGTAGTTAGCGTCAACTATAGTTGATGCTGGTGATTCAGTTATATGAAGCCGTATCTAATGATGTCTAAATTAGCCTTTAATAAAATCTACATTATCTGTTTAGTGTCTAATATGAGATGACTCCACCTCCAAGCTCTGGGGGCAGGAGTACAGAGTAATGAAGGCATGGATGTGTGAGTTAGAGCAGGATGCCACGACCACATTTGAATGTGCTTTACATGTAACAGTATACAGGGATGCTAACTGTACTCAGGTCATCACATAGCACACCATACGAAGCATGTGATGTGGAATATGATATAAACCAGGAAGGAGCTGTTAGAAATTTCCACATAAGATATTCCAGGTTTGGAAATGCCAGGGACACAGGGGCCCAACAAGGACAACATGGGGGCTTTCCTGTTTCCCACTGCTCCAAGATTTAAGGTGGAATGGAAAAATCGGAAGAGAAAGCTGGAAAACAGGAAGCCACCTTTAGCTTTGTCAGTGGCCTTTCTACCTAAACACCTCACTGAGGTTAACATGGCTCTTCGTCTATTGCCTGATCCATGGACCTCTTTCTCAGTCTCTGTTTTTCAGATCTTCTCTTCTTAGGCTCGTAGCCCCACCCCTCCCCGCTGTCCTGAGCACAAGAACAAACTGATTGGCCAGAGCAAACATCAAAGCAAACAAACGAGGCAGGCAAAGCCAGAGGGAACCAATATACTGGCAAATGAGACACAGGTATATGACCTCAGTTCAGGGTGTTCAGGTTCAGGTGAAGGAGAAAACAGTCCCTGATTGGTGGCTTGTGGACATGTGATGATGACATCTTGGAGAGGTGCATCAAAGGAATCATGGTTTGCATAATTACTCTAATGTTCATCCACCACTGTTTACGTTGTTGTGTTCAGTCTGTCTGCCATATTAGATGGCTAGACTCCGCCCTCGGCTTACTTCTAAAGATGCTGAGATTCTAGTTCATGCATTCATTACACCTACACACACAGCCACAGTCTCAGTACCCGCTAAGGAATCTGCACATATCACCCCGTCTTACATCAGCTACACTGGCTGCCAGGTCCAGACAGAGTTCTTTATAAAATCCTGCTGCTGACCTTTAAAGCCTTGCATGGACTTTTGCTTCCTGGAACTCGATGCAAATGAGCATCATTAGGGAAGCATCAAACCAACAGGTGCACTGTATCATCAGACTAATACGGGAGACACGCAGACCAGACACGACTAACCAGGGCAACTTCTCCTTCAGTATCCGGTAAGAAAGACTCTTAAGATACTTCAGAGCTGAAACCTAGTGCTTTAAATCTTCTTCATTTAAGTACTGTTTGATACGACAGCGCACTAAACTACTCCAAGAAATGTAGATCTTCTAGAATATGCTGTACCTCATTCACTACAGGCTCACACTGAACAGCTCCAACTGAAGAGAGTCTGGATCAGTTCATACCCTGATATACCACATCTACTCCTGACGTAGCACAGGATCAGATTTCTCCATATCTCCACCTCTAATATATGTAGTTGTCGCTCAGTGTAAAAGCTCTAGTTCTCCATTCAGCTTAGTGAATATTCATGATGGACCCACCAATAGAATCGCTCTAAACCTCCTTAGACATAAGCCCTGTTCTATCAGCTCCACTGCAAGTTCAGAAAGCTGGTTATACTCCTGTAAAGATCCGTTCTGGAGTTTTTAAGGTGGCCTGTGTAATTCCATGAGTGCTGGTTTAGAGTTTGATGTGTTTTATTCTGCAGTAAAGCTTTAAGATAACCAGAAGGAGAACCTGCTACAAGGAGGCGTGTCTAAACTTTTCACTGGTAGATCACTTTATGCTAATTTAAAAAATGTGCTGGATGGAAAAGTAAAAAAAGTCCAGAAGTTCTGCTAAAATAGCTTTAATGAAAACTTCAGATCTAATCCACCATTTGTTTCCAAGACCCTTGAGAAGGTTGTTGCTTCTCAGCTCCAAGATTTTCTGAACACCAGTGACCTCTCTGAGACTATTCAGTCAGGTTTTCGGCATCATCACAGTACTGAGTCTGATCTCGTCCGTGTGGTTAATGATCGACTCCTGGTTGTGCTTCTGTCTTACTTCTGTTTGATCTTACTGCAGCCTGTGATACGGTCAGTCATGATATACTCATCTCACAGCTGTCTTCCGTCGGTCTCTCTCCTGTCGGTCTCTCTGCTGTCGGTTTCTGTCCTGTCGGTCTCTCTTCTGTTGGTCTCTCTTCTGTTGGTCTCTCTTCTGCTGGACTGTCCTGGTTTACATCTTACTCAGCAGATAGATCTCAGTTTGTGACCTTCGGGAAGCACAAATGGATTACCGCTCCAGTTACTCAGGGAGTCCCTCAGGGCTCTGTCCTTGGCCCCCTGTTATTTACCACCTTTTTAAATCATCTGTTCTCATGACCTCAGCCTACATTGCTATGCTGATGATAATCAGATTTATCTTACTGAATTTTCCCCACCATTCTCACTGTCGCTCTGCGTTACTGTCTGAAGCCTAACACTAAAAACTGACTTCATGATTGTTGGTACCAGGACAGCCATCTCTGCTTACTCAGACTGGAGGTCTCTTGTTAATGATACTCCAGTCACCCCGTCCTCTATTGGTGTGAAACCTTGGTGTCCTGTTTGACCCATGTCTGTTTGCCCATATTAGATCTCTAGACTCCGCCCTCGGCTTACTTCTAAAGATGCTGAGATTCTAGTTCATGCATTCATTACACCTACACACACAGCCAGAGTCTCAGTACCCACTAAGGAATCTGCACATATCACCCCGTCCTACATCAGCTACACTGACTGCCAGGTCCAGACTGAGTTCTTTATAAAATCCTGCTGCTGACCTTTAAAGCGTTGCATTGACTTTTACCCACAGATCTGTCTGCACCTTTACATCATTACGGTCCATCCCACCAGCTTTGGAGTTGCTACCCAGCATAAGTTGAGGAGCGCAGGTGTTGGACATTGTTTACACAAACACCTCCAACCTGTACCGGGCCTGCCCCCACCTCAGCTGATCAGACCACACTTCTGTAATGCTGATCCCTGGTTACAGATCGGCTTCAGCTCCACCTAGGGACAGGGAGGTAGAGGGAGAATGAGGGAGAAAGAGAGAGAGAGAGAGAGAGCGCAGCATCTCTAAAATCATCACACTGAGCACGGGAGCTGTCCAGGGTGACACTCAGCTGACTCAGGACTGCATTTACATTTTAGACCACGGCTTCTCCATTTGTCTTAGGTTCATGAAGATTGTGGCTTTAAATGGTTTTACATTTTACTACATGATCTAATGTGCTGGTGATGGAGGTTGTAGGTGGTGTTTAACGTGTGAACCGTGTCTCTCTGCTTCTCCACAGTCATGAGTTCAGCTCTGTATGTGCTGCTGCTGTTCTCAGGTCAGTGTAGCTTCATGATCATCTGTAAGACTCTCTGCTGCTTCATTACTGTACTGTGATGCTGATGAGAGCTTTTAACCTCTACAGCTCTGTGGACTCTCTCCTTGTGTGGGACTCGTCACTTTCATCTGGTAAATGAACAGAAGAACTGGACTGAAGCTCAGAGCTACTGCAGAGAGAAGTTCACTGACCTGGCCACCATTGAGAGCCAACAGGAGATGAACGCTCTGATAGCTGTTCTCAATGGGAGAGGAAACCGTTCCTGGATCGGACTGAGGGAGAAAGATGAACCATACCGCACTGTAGGAAATCGAGTATGTTTACATTTAGACACATTTAGAAGGTGGAAGATGAAACTAAAGGACCGATGCAGATTATAAAAAAATGTCCCATATACCCTACTGTTAAAAATCAGTTTACTTCAATTAAATATTAATACAATAATAATCTACTAATAATAACATTATTAAACTATTGTAATTATTGTAAGGAGCTAATACACACTGATTAACACCTAAATAAGGGTCTGTGTTATGTAGTTACAGTTCATAAAATTAGGCTAGTGGACCCCCATTATTTGGAGTTTGAGACCACCAGCATAGAGCTACATTTCATGTTTACTTTTCTAAAGACAAACTACATCATATTTATCACTGTTAAAATATTCCACAAATTCTATTTCCACTTCAGTACAGTGGTCTTCAATAAAACATCAAACGTTAAATTAATTTTAGTGATCTGTAGCCAGTAAACCACTAAACTGATCGTGTGACTGTGAGGATGATGGCATGTGGTATGATGATGAGAGGTCAGTGTATTAATCAGTTTACTGATCAGGTGTTAATGTGTTTCTAGAGCTGGACCTGGTCAGATGGGAGTAACTCCTCATACAGATACTGGAACTATAATGAACCAAGCAACCCAGTGGGTGATAACTGTGTGCAGTTATGGAATGGCCCTGAATACAGATGGAACGATGCAGGCTGCCAAAACAATAATCCCTTTATCTGCTATGAAGGTGAGTAATATAAGCTGGTGAAATGCAGTACATCTGTTACAGACTCAGTTCATCCACTGTTACTGTCTGTTTGGAGCAGTTACTCTGACTCAGAGCTCTAATACAGATCTGAATAGTGAATTTATAGAGACTCAGTCCAACACAGAAACACTTACAGACACAAACACAACAAACTGTATATATGATAAAGAAATAAAGCACTAATAACTGAACTATGGGACGTAATGGTTAAACCTTTGTTCTGCAGAGCTTCCACTCATCCTGATCAATCAGAACAAGACGTGGGGTGACGCTCTGTGGTACTGCAGAGAGAACCATGTGGATCTGGTCTCTGTACACAATGTTACCATTCAGCATTGGGTGGAGGTTACTACTAAACACGCCTCCACTGCTAATGTGTGGGTGGGTCTGCGTCACACCTGTGCTCAGAGTATCTGGTTCTGGGTGAGTGGATCGACTATCTGCTACCAGAACTGGGCTCCGGGTAACGGGACAGGGGTGGAGGACTGCAGTGGAGGAGAAAGAACAGGAGCAGTGCAGTCTGGAAGTAAGCAGTGGGTCAGTCTGCCAGAGACTCAGACCCTCAACTTCATCTGCAGTGTTGAGGGTAAATCAGAGAGTTCTATATCTGACCATAGTTAAATACTGATGATGAACAAACACTGACTGATGATGTGTTCTTCTGTTTAGAGTTCTAGAAGAGGACGCAGGCTGTTCAGCTGGACCCTCATAGTTCAGGATTATACTGAGGGCCTAAACAATGGGAGAGCTTGCCTGACTGTATCAGGGTTATTACAGGTCAACAAAACTATTAATAAACTAAAAACTAGCAGAAAAACATTCTTGTAAATGTAGATAAATAATAGATAAATAGATAGATAGATAGATAGATAGATAGATAGATAGATAGATACACAGAAACAACGTGTAGGTCTCATTCTTGGGTGTGTTAATGGGAGCCCACACTTGGAACTGGACTGCGTTTGGCTGTCTTTAAGGAAAGCTGGAACTGAGACGAGTTGATTCGTTCATCATAATATTACCAAAAACAAAAAAATTCAACGAAAATTCATATATTTCAGAATCTACACCTACTAAACTAAAAATAAAAATCAATAAATAAAAATAAATAAGTGTTAAACTATAACTCTAAATCCTGATTGGACAAGTTCAACATTTTAATCCTTTGGTTCCCAACTACTGTAAAGCTCCACAGTCAAATAGGAATATCCCTGCCACACTTAGTTTAACTCCAACAAGACTGCAGCTTACACACATGCATACTTAGATCATTAGAAGGCCTAAAGTGTGACCCACTGCTACAGACAATGGCTTTAAGTTGTTCATGTTGGGCATTAACTAACTCTTATAGGTGGCTGATTTATGGTGTTATCTTTTTATCAGATTTAAATAGTCACTAATAACTTTACAGTCCACAAAGCTCATTTCTCCTACACCATGTTCTTTCAACACAAGCTTGTGAAGATTGTATTTGATGAGCTTACCAGACAAGAAATGAGTCCCCTGCGACTGATAGGGTGGAATCCCTCCACCAGCACCAGTAACAGCTGTGACTGGATGTGGCCTGTACTGGACAAGTTTCTAGATGTAGGCTACGATCGATGTTCAGACACTCTTCCATCAAAGAATTGGTGAGTTGGACCGGATTTGTTGGATTTACATTTAGCAGACGCTCTCATCCAGAGCAACTTACCACCGTGCTTAGTTCAATTCGATAATATTCCAGCTAGTACAGGAAGGATAGAGTCTAAAACTCACCATGAGCTCAGACACTGCCCGAACAAGGACCAGTGCTGATACCTAGAGATAACAATACACAGACACATATATAAGCATAAATGCACTACCTGGCAACCCCAACCCAGCGCTCATACCTAGAGAGAAGAAAGGTTATGGTCAGTAGATGTGCAAAAACACATTCCACGTACACATCTACTTGTGCTCACTCACTTAAGTGCTTTATGAAGAAATGAGTCTTTAGTCTGAGTTTGAAGACCGCAAGGCACCATCTGGATGCCTTCCCTGGCATCTTACTGGTTGTTCTAGGCAGTTCCCACAGATTTCCAAAAGGATGGGCCAATCCTGATGTGTGAATGCTCCTGAACGTTTCCTGAAGTCAGATTTGCAGCTCTGTGAATGTGACAACCTGTCATCTTGGGAAAACCAGGATAGTAATGTTATGTTCATCCTGGTTCTCCAGCAGCTCAGTGTAGACATTGAGGTTCACATGTACAGTCACCTCAACCAAAGACCCCATTTCCCCATATTTAGAACCCCCAGAACGTCACAGAGGGGACTCATGTTTTTGTCCGGGGAGCTTATTTGTCTTTGTATGTATCTAATATCTCTAAACTCCGTCTGCCGATATAAACATTCTCCAAGCAGTTCTATGAGGTTCTACATGCTGAAAGATGAAACATTATTCTACTTATAGACTATATGTGTGTAAAGTAATAGAACAGAGGAGACAGTGAAGATATTCAGACTATATTATCACAGGGCACATCATAAATACATCCTAGTAGTGTTTTCTGTAGCTGGTGTGATATGTCATTTATATTAATGGGATGGGTTATTGTGTTTTAATGCTTCTTGTTCATATGGATGAATAAACTGTGCTGTAGATTCTTGTAGTATTTTTTTTATCTGATGAAACAGGAAGTGAGGTTTAAGCTCCTCTGTGGTTTAGAATGATGGTCACGCTGTATGTACACTGAGACAATGATACTTCGATAAATGATAAATTTATGTAGTTACTTTTTGCCATTTAACAAAAACAGGCAAATATCAGAAACTACAAGAATGAAGCTGTATATGTGGAAATGTAGTCCGTATCTTTGTGGACCTGCTGCTCTTTAATGTCTACTCTAAATTTATACCACAACACACCAAACAGAAAACCGACATTTACAACCTGGGCTATTTGTACATTCAGTGTTTACAAATGCAGGTTACCTGTATTAGGCTAGACAAGGCTACTGTACAGACGCCTCCATAATAAAATGGTTACATGTATATGCAGTGATCCTGTAAAGAGGGGAACAATGAAACGACAAACTCTCCACTGTATTCTTTTCTCTCTGTCTTGGTGTTGAATGAATTCGATGTACATATTTACACAATGTTTCCCAAAATATTCACAAGCTCTTATTTAAATTCCTCCACATTAGAATTGTGTCACATTCAGTATCCATATTCCATATACCCATAATTTCATAACCATTTCACATTAATCCAATTCAAACAATGCATTTAACTCTCATAAGCTTGAGTACTGTTATAACAGGCATTAATCACAATTCCAAGTCAACATTTAGAAGCATGTACCTGACTTCAGTAATCTCTAAGCTTTTTAGTATCAGCTTTATTACGAATTCAGAAGCCCAGAGATTATGGTAACAGCATTATTATATCGTAACCTACCATTTCTGATATTTAACAAGGTCTTTCCGGTTAAAATAATCTTGTAATAAATGGCCCGGTGCGGTGCTCATTAGGGCAGGATGCGGGTACCTCATGCTGCTTTGCTAACCATGGAGCTTAGCATTTCACTGCTAACAACAGCAAACACATTAAACTCCATTTAGAACAGTTTTTTTTAAACAAGATACAGTTTAAATCCGGCTATATGCTGGATTAATCTATTTCTCAAAGGGAATATTCGTGGTTTGACTGTTTTTAACTGTAACGAGTGGAAAACTGAAAAGCCCATCTCCCCTCTGTACGACTTCCTCTGCGTCTCCATGTCGAACGAGTATAGACAAAGCGAGCGCGCGCCTCCCCGGCGGAAACAGGCATGAGCAATCGATAATCCTTCCAAGCCAGAATATAAGACAATACTAACAGATAACAGATTTGATCGATTATAATAGATTTAATAGATAATAGATTAATCGAGTGTGTAGCCTACAACAGATATACAGATATACAGAAAAAAAAAACTTTATAATTTAACTTTTACCACCATTTTAGTTCAATATAACACACCGTCCTCTTAAATTATAGTTGGGCTATTATATTCGCCTGTTTAACCCTTTACATAAACAGAGAGATCTGAAATGCTTTATTCTAAACTTGCAGAGTTAGAATTCTTCACAGTGGGTTTGATAGAAACCAGATGTCCACAGTTTAACGTGTGTACAAGCGCCCTCACTTTTCTGAACACTGTTCTCTGTGATGAAGTATTGGTCTATATGTGTTTTAATCTATAGACTGGAATACATTCATGTACAAGAAGGGTGGTCTACATTAACATAGTGCCCAAAGAAAACCCTGGTTCCCATCAACACCACTAAAAGAAATCAGAAGAGTCCGCAAGTCTGTAAATGAGCTGTTTCACACCAAACCACTCTGAATAAGTCATATCATATTTCCATACTCCAGTCTAGCCTTCTAAAATGGATCTACCGAGTTTCAGAATCAGACTCAAACTTAAACTGATAGACTGAGATTCAGACTGACAGAAGTAGTGTCTCTCAGTATGGTGTCGGGCCACCATGTTTGATAATGCAACATGCCAGGTGTCTCTGCATGGAGTTGTAGAGGTTCTTTTGATGTCCTGTGATAATCCATCCCATGCAGTTTGAATATCTTCACACAGTTCCTGCAGATTTTGCGATATGGCACTATGTGTGCATGTCGTCCTGCGTCGTGCAGCCGCCTGCCAATGGTGCTGGCACCAACAGGATGACTCATATAGGCCATCACTGCCTTCCGAATGTCTGCAATCGTGGCTGTTGGTGCACGCTGAGCATGTCAGACAATTCGTCTGTGTTCTCTCTCTCTCTCTGGTTTGTGTATGTCTCCCAGATCTTTCATGTCGCTGGTGCATACCTTCCTCTATCTACTGCTGCCAATGATGTGCTATGGTAATATCCGCACAACCGGTATGGCACTATATGTCCATAAGACCATCCTGCTTCTGGAGCCTCAGAATGCGACCCCTCTCCAACTCTTCCAACCGCTCAAATTGCTTTTGAACTCTTCTCAGAGACAAAATTCACTTATAAAGGATGCTACCAAGCAACAGGATGCGCTTATATAGTCAGAGCACGAAACCTGAATCATTTGCGTGTGTGTCATGACAGTTAAAACCTACCCACCACAGTTTCATTCCTGTTGGTTGATTCTTCTGGGGTGCAGATATTTGATAATTGATGATGATGTGTGTATAATCTTTTGAATGAAATATTAAATTCATAATTAATAAAGAAATGAAGTCTGCTTATGTTTATGAGAGGTGTAAATATGAGTGACAGGTCCTGCAGGAAATGTAAACATACAGAGTCTAACTGTGAAGCTTTCATAGCACATCATCTCATCATGCAAAACAAGTGGCCTTGTGATCCTGATCAACATGCAGGTTTGAAAGGAGCAGGGAAAGTTCCAGCTCATCTGAATATGTGTTCCTGAAACCCAATACTGAAACCCGCCCCACAGGACCGTTTAGAGAACTGGGGGAAAGTTACACTTCTAAAGAGGAGTAAGAAGTTTCATTCTAAGCTCAGTTAAACATCTCTGTTTATCGTGTTACCTGCTCTAATCAGACATCCCTGTCCTTTTGGATGGTGCTAGTCTGGGTCTTCACTTCAGACTTGTTCACTCTGGGCCCCCTCCATCCCTTACGGCACTACACCGGTCTCCCATGCTGGATCTTTCGGGTGCTAGACCCATATTGGCCGCACTTTGCCTTTTCAGTCTGGGCCTGACTGGGTTACGTGAGCTGCCTGGCCACCAGGTGCTCATCAAGGCTGCCCCCAGGCTTGACTCCAAGAGCAGGTCCCAGTAACCCTTTCCCGAGCAGGGTACAGGATGTTCCGTGCCCTTTTTCCATTGAGGGATTTTGGATGGTGTCTGGGTCTTACCTAGAGACTAGACCTGTTTACCCTCAGAGACCCTACCAAGAGCACACTGCTCCAGATGACATAGACAACAAACCAAGAAGAAAGCCTGGAACTGCTGACCCAAAACTTTTCTTCAAAGTGAATCCCTTTCAGATTATTAACATGTTTTACCTTCTCATGTTTTTTCATTTGCATCAGTTCTGGGACTCTTCATGCAAACGATCCTCTAAAAAAGCTGGAGAGCCACAAAACAAAGAACGGCTTGTTCTGGCTTTAGTTTCCTCTTTAGTTCCACTCAGTAAACAGCAGGACACAAACACCGTCACTGACAGAGCAGCTTCTCCAGCAGCAGCAGGTAAGAAACACCTCTTCTATTCTAAAAAGAAGGAGTGGAGGAGAACCTGCTGTACTATCAGTTCAGTGTTGGGTATAATGCTGGAGTGTTAGTCTGTTAGAGAGTCTGTTAGTACCTCTGTGTTTATGGTCTCTGAACTAACATGTTGTACTGGCTGTCTCTGGTTTGTGTGTGATGGTTGCTGTGTGAAGCAGACTGCACTATCAGTAGTGTACCATCAAATCTTCTCTGTACGACACTAAATCAGCATAAAGACTGTTTTAAATAGATATGGACTGTTTCTCAACACCATGATTCCAACAATGTATTGAATGTAATGTCATTGTAAAGGTTGTTGGCATGTCGGGTGATGAACTGAGGAACAGGGCAGGAGACCCACGGTGGAGCTGATGCTCAGGTGACTCTAGCTGCTTTGGGGGTTCCCATGTGATATGTGCGTTGGTAGCCCCTCAGTGTTATCCATCAGTACTGATCAGCTCATAGAGAAGACAGATGCGAGGGAGAGAAGTTGGGGTGTTTGAAGTTTTGAATTTGAGTTGAGCTTGGAATAACAGTGTGGCCATCTATATTCATTCACTCTGCATCGTGTCCGAGTATTGTAGTGACCTGCATTTGAAGGGGCTCATGGGAGGCACACGTCTTCTGGAAAAGAGAGTTTATGCTGTATAGGTGTTGTTTCGGGTCAAGGAAGTGCTTTAGTTAGTGTTGGGTTGAAAGCGTATGGCTCGCGGTTGACCAGCGGCTAGGGCCCCTCCTGCCCAAGGCACTCTGTTCAGACTTCAGGAGGTTCCCAGGACGGCTCCACTCCATAGCATGGGGAGCTGTGATGTGATGTTCTGCTATTGGCTTGCAAATGGCATGGGAGCTCAAGAAGTGCAGTTAGGCAGAACAAAGGCTCTCAGGAGTGCTGCTCTCTCTGTAGGGGATCTTCAGGGGATAAGTGAAATAAGAATAAGAATAAGAATAAGTGAAAAGAACAGAGAGGGCCAACCAACCTTTCTGAGAGGTGAAGCGCACACACACTTCCAAAATGCTGTCCCAGCCGCTCTACAGATGACACCACATCCACCACTCTTCCTTCAGCCCTTACTCATCTTGAGAAAAGGACACTTCTATTAGGATGCTGTTCATAGACTTCAGTTCAGCATTCAACCTGCTGGACCCAAGCACTTCCCTCTGCAGCTGGATCCTGGAACTCCTCACTGGGAGACTACAGTCGGTCCGGATCACGCACAGCATCTCTAAAATCATCACACTGAGCACGGGAGCTGTCCAGGGTAACACTCAGCTGACTCAGAACTGTATTTACATTTTAGACCACGGCTTCTCCATTTGTCTTAGGTTCATGAAGATTGTAGCTTTAAATGGTTTTACATTTTACTGCATGATCTAATGTGCTGGTGATGGAGGTTGTAGGTGGTGTTTAATGTGTGAACCGTGTCTCTCTGCTTCTCCACAGTCATGAGTTCAGCTCTGTATGTGCTGCTGCTGTTCTCAGGTCAGTGTAGCTTCATGATCATCTGTAAGACTCTCTGCTTCATTACTGTACTGTGATGCTGATGAGAGCTTTTAACCTCTACAGCTCTGTGGACTCTCTCCTTGTGTGGGACTCGTCACTTTTATCTGGTGAATGAACAGAAGACCTGGACTGGAGCTCAGAGCTACTGCAGAGAGAAGTTCACTGACCTGGCCACCATTGAGGACCAACAGGAGATGGACGTTCTGATAGCTGCTCTTAAAGGGACAGGAAGTGAATTCTGGATCGGACTGAAGCAGAAAGATTTTCCACGAGACAACACTGTAAGAAATGATGTACAGTAGATTTACACACAGTCAGAAGGTGTGAGGCAGTAATGAAACTGAAGGATGGATGTATTAGTGACCACTAGGCTGAAACTCGGCAGCAGTAACAGGTCTTCAAAATTCACTGCACATGTGTTTATACCTATGTAGGCTGTACATGTTCTCTACAGAGGTTTGGGTGTGTACGTTTTTTTTTCTAAAAAGACTTTATTTTGTCTAAAAACATTTTAATGACTAAACTTGTCATGTGACTGTGAGGATGATGGTATGTGGTATGATGATGAGCACTGAGAGGTCAGTGTATTAATCAGTTTACTGATCAGGTGTTAATGTGTTTCTAGAGCTGGATCTGGTCAGATGGGAGTACCTCCTCATACAGATACTGGAAGACTGGAGAGCCGAACTATGGTGATTGGGAAATGTGCGTGCATGTATTGCCTGAATCACAGACACACAGATGGAATGATGCAGGCTGCCAGGGGACAAAGCCATTTATCTGCTATACAAGTGAGCAATATGAAATGCTGATGCAGTACATCTGCTGCAGATTCAGTTTGTCTTTAGGCTCTTTAGAAACTCACACTCAAAAAACAGCCTCCAGGCTGATGATCTGTTTTGTGATTGTTCCAATCCATGGATTTACACATCCTCTACAGAGAACAGTTAGGTGTAGTGTTTGCTGGTAAATGTTAGTGTAGTGTTTTCACATGTTTTATTTCTAATATTTTATATGTTCAAATGTGTTAAAGCAGAGAATCAACAGTAACTTGTCAAGAAATGAATTCTTTGGTCAGTGTTAGCAAGAAAAACTCATTTTACAACGTACGATAATGGTCTAATAAAGTGTAAAGAAGGAGGAGAGATATCATAAGTCGTGTCGGTGTACAGTAACTCAGTAAGTGTAATGTGTTAGTGTTCTGTAAGTAGTGTGTTGGTGTATAGTAAGTGTACTGTTAGTGTACTGTAAGTAGCGTGTTGGTGTACAGTAACTCAGTAAGTGTAATGTGTTAGTGTACTGTAAGTAGTGTGTTGGTGTACAGTAACTCAGTAAGTGTAATGTGTTAGTGTACTGTAAGTAGTGTGTTGGTGTATAGTAAGTGTACTGTTAGTGTGCTGTAAGTAGCGTGTTGGTGTACAGTAACTCACTAAGTGTAATGTGTTGGTGTACTGTAAGTAGTGTGTTGTTGTACAGTAACTCAGTAAGTGTAATATGTTAGTGTACTGTAAGTAGTGTGTTGGTGTACAGTAAGTGTGATGTTAGTGTGCTGTAAGTAGCGTGTTGGTGTACAGTAACTCAGTAAGTGTAATGTATTAGTGTACTGTAAGTAGCGTGTTGGTGTACAGTAACTCAGTAAGTGTAATGTGTTAGTGTGCTGTAAGTAGCGTGTTGGTGTGCAGTAACTCAGTCAGTGTAATGCGTTAGTGTGCTGTAAGTAGCGTGTTGGTGTACAGTAACTCAGTCAGTGTAATGCGTTAGTGTGCTGTAAGTAGCGTGTTGGTGTACAGTAACTCAGTAAGTGTAATGTGTTAGTGTGCTGTAAGTAGCGTGTTGGTGTACAGTGACTCAGTAAGTGTAATGTGTTATTGTACTGTAAGTAGTGTGTTGTGTACAGTAACTCAGTAAGTGTAATGTGTTAGTGTACTGTAAGTAGTGTGTTGTGTACAGTAACTCAGTAAGTGTAATGTGTTAGTGTACTGTAAGTAGTGTGTTGTGTACAGTAACTCAGTAAGTGTAATGTGTTAGTGTACTGTAAGTAGTGTGTTGGTGTACAGTAACTCAGTAAGTGTAATGTGTTAGTGTACTGTAAGTAGCGTGTTGGTGTACAGTAACTCAGTAAGTGTCATGCGTTAGTGTACTGTAAGTAGTGTGTTGGTGTACAATGACTCAGTAAGTGTAATGTGTTAGTGTACTGTAAGTAGTGTGTTGGTGTACAGTAACTCAGTAAGTGTAATGTGTTAGTGTACTGTAAGTAGCGTGTTGGTGTACAGTGACTCAGTAAGTGTAATGTGTTAGTGTACTGTAAGTAGTGTGTTGGTGTACAGTAACTCAGTAAGTGTAATGTGTTAGTGTACTGTAAGTACCGTGTTGGTGTACAGTAACTCAGTAAGTGTAATGCGTTAGTGTACTGTAAGTAGCGTGTTGGTGTACAGTAACTCAGTAAGTATGATGTGTTAGTGTACTTTAAGTAGTGTGCTGGTGTATAGTAACTCAGTAAGTATGATGTGCTAGTGTACTGTAAGTAGTGTGTTGGTGTACAGTAACTCAGTAAGTGTAATGCGTTAGTGTGCTGTAAGTAGTGTGTTGGTGTACAGTATCTCAGTAAGTGTAATGCGTTAGTGTACTGTAAGTAGTGTGTTGGTGTACAGTAACTCAGTAAGTGTAATGCGTTAGTGTACTGTAAGTACCGTGTTGGTGTACAGTAACTCAGTAAGTGTAATGCTTTAGTGTGCTGTAAGTAGCGTGTTGGTGTACAGTAACTCAGCAAGTGTAATGTGTTAGTGTACTGTAAGTAGCGTGTTGGTGTACAGTAACTCAGCAAGTGTAATGCGTTAGTGTGCTGTAAGTAGCGTGTTGGTGTACAGTAACTCAGTAAGTATGATGTGTTAGTGTACTGTAAGTAGTGTGTCAGTGTTTTGTGTTAGGCTACTGTAAGTAGTGCGTCCACCAATCAGGGCACAGCGGTTACTTTGTTCTGAGCTGGTTTTGACCTGTTGGACAGAGCTTGGTTCTAGCTAATGGAAACTTTTGTCCTACAGCGTTCTATGGTCATTTTAATAGACAAATACTTCAGTAGAGGACTAGAAAGGCACCTTCTACCTCTCAGACAGCACTGCATTAATATCTCTGCATGAGCCCAGGAACTGAACTATGGGCACAGCAGTCACTACGTTAGCAGCACAACAACAACAGTACAGAATGTAAACTTTGTACAATATTTCAAACGTCTACCTGAACATTTAAAACCCGAACATCACTAATAATAACTGAACTGTGGGACGTAATGGTTAAACCTTTGTTCCGACTCTTCTGCAGAGCTTCCACTCATCCTGATCAATCAGAACAAGACGTGGAGAGAAGCTCTGAGGTACTGCAGAGTGAATCATGGGGATCTGGTCTCTGTACACAATGCTACCATTCAGAACTGGGTCGATGAAGCTGTTAATTATGCCTCTACTGCTAATGTGTGGATGGGTCTGCGTCACACCTGCACCTTGAACTTCTGGTTCTGGGTAAGTGGAGAGTCGATCTGCTATGACAACTGGGCTTCGGGGAACGGGACAGGGGTGGAGGACTGCAGTGGAGGAGAAAGAACAGGAGCGGTGCAGTCTGGAAGTAAGCAGTGGGTCAGTCTGCCAGAGACTCAGACCCTCAACTTCATCTGCAGTGTTGAGGGTAAATCAGAGAGTTCTATATCTGACCATAGTTAAATACTGATGATGAACAAACATTGACTGATGATGTGTTCTTCTGTTTAGAGTTCTAGAAGAGGATGTAGGCTGTTCATCTGGACCCTCATAGTTCAGGATCATACTGAGGGCCTAATCAATGGGAGAGCTTGCCTGACTGTATCGGGGTTATTACAGGTCACCAAAACTTTTAATAAACTGAAAACTAGCAGTAAAACATTCTTGTTAACTGATAAGTAAGTAAAAGCAATGGAGCACACAAAAATAAGCAGCTCAGTGTAGACACTGTGGTTTACATTTACTGTCACCTCAACCAAAGACCCCATTTCCCCCATATTTAGGACCCCCCAGAACGTCACAGAGGGGACTCATGTTTTGGTCCGGGGAGCTTATTTGTCTTTGTATGTATCTAATATTTCTAAACTCCGTCTGCCGATATAAACGTTCTCCAAGCAGTGGTTCTACATGCTGAAAGATGAAACATTATTCTCCTTATAGACAATATGTGTGTAAAGTAATAGAACAGAATAGACAGTGAAGATATTCAGACTATAATATATTATCACAGGGCACATCATAAATACATTCCAGTAGTGTTTTCTGTAGCTGGTGTGATATGTCATTTATATTAATGGGATGGGTTATTGTGTTTTAATGCTTCTTGTTCATATGGATCAATAAACTGTGCATGACTAAGCAGCTTTGCGGATCAGAGGTCCTATTCTGTCTTCTTGGACATCCGGGCCTTGTGGCATACTGATACACAGGCTCGCCTCCCTATCTCCAGATAGCCATATTGCCTTGTCTTCACTCGCACATTGGTGACCTTGCATCTCCCAAACTCGGAAGTAGCTTCCCGGTGCCACCAAGCAATGGGACTGGATCTCAGGGCATTTTACGCTCACACACAAACAGCTATCCAGGTAGCGTATATCTCTCATTCAGGAGGGACACAGGGAGCGCTCCTATACTCTATCCTCTTTGTATGCTGTAAACCTTCTTTTTCTTTAATAAAGTCTTTTCTATTATTTCTCAACAGGCAGTCCAGACTGAGTTTGTCACATTTCCATGACAACCAATACACCAAAACAATACACCAAACAAATGCACCAAATGCATCCAAAAGCTCCCTCACACTGCTGTACATCAGTACTGTAATAACGTTTTGGTCTATAATGTAATTTAATCTATAGATTAGATGTATTGTGGTGGGATACAAGAAGGGTGGTCTACATTAACCCTGTTCCCAGAGAAAACCCTTTCATTCTGATTTATGACTATTGTACTGCTATTGCACGTCATCACCATTACATATACACACTCAGAAGACATGTGCAGGTTCACTGGTTGTTTTGAACACTACATTAATGGGCTAGATTTGTGTTGTAGACATGCTGACCCCTGATTCCTATCACCACCACTGTAAAGAGCTGTTTTACACCAAACCATCTCGATGCAAATCTTCATGCCCCAGTCTAGCGCCCAAATGTGGATCCACCAATTTTCAGGACCAGACTAAAAATCAAACTGATAGACTGACTCAGACTGACAGAGGTAGTGTCTATCAGTATGGCGTTGGGCCGCTATGTTTGCTGACACAACATACCACACGTCTTGGCATGGAGTTGTAGAGGTTCCTAATGGTGACGTGATAATCCATCCTATGCAGCTTGAATTTTGAGTTTCTGGAGATGGTGCAGTAGGGGTGGAGGTGAAGTGACACCAGGCCTTTTGGACATGTGACACCAGTATGGCACTATATGTTGATAAGACCATTCTGTTTCCCGGGGCCCTACGACGTGACCCTTTTCCAACTCTCCCAACCGCTCAAATTGCTTTTGAACTCTTCTCTGAGACAAACTGCACTTGCAAAGGATGCTACCAAATAAACAACACGTGTCAGACAGGAAATCACCTGCAACAGGATGCCCTTATATAGTCAGACCACGAAACCTGAATCATTTGTGTGCGTCATGATGTCCAACCTACCCACCAAGTTTCATTCCTGTCGGTTGATTTCTTCTGGGTGCAGATATTGTTTTGATGATGCGTGTATAATCTTTTGAATGAAATATTAAATTAATAATTAATAAAGAAATGAAGTCTGCTTATGTTTATGAGAGGTGTAAATATGAGTGACAGGTCCTGCAGGAAATGCAAACATACAGAGTCTAACTGTGAAGCTTTCATAGCACATCATCTCATTATGCAAAACACGTGGCCTTGTGATCCTGATCAACATGCAGGTTTGACAGGAGCTGGGAAAGTTCCAGCTAATCTGAATATGTGTTCCTGAAACCCAATACTGAAACCCGCTCCACAGAACCGTATAGAGAACCGGGGGAAAGTTACACTTCTAAAGAGGAGTAAGAAGTTTCATTCTAAGCTCAGTTAAACATCTCTGTTTATCGTGTTACCTGCTCTAATTAGGGCCGGGACCAGCTGTAGGCTGAACAGGCAGTGGACTAGGGCTCCAGCATTGCCAGGGTCTCCATATCATGTAAATGGGCATTGTAGAATTAGATATATCGTGTTTTTGTGACCCGAGTCCAATCAATTACACTGATTTAGAATAAGCCCTGATCCTAGTACAGCAAGGCTGTTCTCCAAGGGCCTGTGAAGGCCCTGATCCTTGTTCATGTTCAGTTACAGGCATGGCTGTAGGGCGGGGCTTCCAAGATCATGTCTAGGATCTCCAATAGGTTAAAACAGGGTTTCAGAACCCTGGTCCTAAAGAGCAGAGTCAACTCATCATCAAGCCCTTTTAGACTTGCAGACGGTGTGTTAAGCAGGGAGTCCACTACACTGTGCCGGGCAGGGTGCCTCCAGGACCAGGGTTGAGAAATACCCGATTAAACACACACTAGAGGGCAGTAAACACACTTGCCAGGACTGGTGGGCAGCCCTATCCAGAGCACCCAGGGAGCAGTTGGGGATTGGGTGCCTCGCTCAAGGGCATTATCGTTGGTTCAGTGAATCAAACTGGCAACTCTCCGGTTAGAAGGCTGGCTCCCTAACCTCCAGCCCACGACTGTCCCCGAACACTGCCAGACAAGGACTAGAAGCAAACAGAGGGGTACATAAGTACAAGGACCAACAAGAAACACCTGGGAAGGGGAGGAGCCACAAACTGAGAAAAAGTGAAGGGCGTGGCAAGAGGAGGAAGAGAGGGAGGAGCTAGAAACCAGGTCATAGAGATGAGAGGAACAGGAGGACAACATAAACAAAGACAGAAAGAGGGAAGAAGCGGAGCAGAGTAAGGTGTAACACAGGCTGGAGAGATACAAACTTAGAAACGGATCATTCTGCCCCTCAAACACTCATTCATTCATTCATTCATTCATTCATTCATATGTTCATCTACTCATCCTCCAAGCTACTTTTCCTTCTGGGTTGCTGGAGCCTATCCCAGCGCTCTTTGCGCAGAAGGCAGGAAACACTCTGGACAGGCCGCCAGTCCATCACAGGGCAGATGCACAGACATAAACACTCACTCCTAGGGGCCAATTTAGAATCTCCAGTTCACCTGACTGCACATCTTTGGACTGTGGGAGCAAACCGAGCACCCGCAGCATGGACCCCGGATGTTGCAGCCAGGTATCCGACCCAGGCAGCGGTACCCACTGCACCACCGTGCCCTCGCCACTCAAAGCTCCTCATCCTCAGTTTGTGCAGAGCAGCCCTGAACTGTGAACTGCTACCCGAGGAAAAGTATCTGAGAGTGGCGTTTCAGGTTTCGGGTTTTTCTTCAGACTGGAGGCCTTTCAGATCATTAAGATTATCAGCTTCTCGTTTGCATTCGTCCTGCGGCTCTTCAGGCAAATTACCCTCAAAAAGAAAACAGCTGGAAGGACACAGAGCAGAGACAGAGCTGTTTAGGGTCCTCACTCAGTAAACAGCAGGACACAAACGCCGACACTGACAGAGCAGCTTCTCCAGCAGTAGCAGGTAAGAAACACCTGTAAGAACTCTGATCTGTTACTGAGCTGTAACTGACTGTCCGAGTGGAGGAATCTGTTCTTCATGTACAGTTTAGAAAACAATAATAAATACTCTTTTATTTCTCTACATTTCTCTAAGATAGACACCAGAAAGAAGGAGTGGAGGAGAACCTGCTGCACTATCAGTTCAGTGTTGGGTATAATGCTGGAGTGTTAGTCTGTTAGACAGTCTGTTAGTACCTCTGTGTTTATGGTCTCTGAACTAACATGTTGTCCTGGCTGTCTCTGGTTTGTGTGTGATGGTTGCTGTGTGAAGATGAACTAGGTCTAATCAGTGTTCTGAGGGTTCAGCTGTTCTCGTTATTAATGACTGAACAATGCTAAATAGATTCACTATATACACAATGTTATATACTACTTCTTTTTGTTCTTCATCATCTGTGAATTTTGTTCTTCATCATACTTCAGTACCAGTATATACCATATGTTACACAATGTACCAGTATATACCGTATACAGCACCAGTATATAGTATATGCTGCACAATGTATCGGTATATACCGTATACAGCACCAGTATATACCATATGCTGCACAATGTACCAGTATATACCGTATACAGCACCAGTATATAGTATATGCTGCACAATGTATCGGTATATACCGTATACAGCACCAGTATATACCATATGCTGCACAATGTACCAGTATATACCGTATACAGCACCAGTATATAGTATATGCTGCACATTGTACCAGTATGTACCGTATACAGCACCAGTATATACCATATACTACACAATGTACCAGTATATACTGTATACAGCACCAGTATATACCATATGCTGCACAATGTACCAGTATATACCGTATACAGCACCAGTATATAGTATATGCTGCACAATGTACCAGTATGTACCGTATACAGCACCAGTATATACCATATGCTACACAATGTACCAGTATATACCGTATACTGCAGAAACAGTAGTGTACTACACATTCTCCAGTGTACAACTATAAAAATGAGATTCCCTTTAAATAGACAAAGTATGTAAAGTCTCTCTCAGAAATCTGGTGAGGCTTCACTCAGTGCAGCATCATGTAGTCAAACGTCTTTAGTTTAGATATTAATAACATATTAAACTGAATCTAGAAGTGTTAAATACATCCTTCTGATACCACCACATGGAGCACATCACCTAGATACCTCCAACTCCCACATTGTAACATGTTCTTGCAGCAGTACGTCATCCAGGTATCTTAGGTGTACTGAGGAAATCCATGTTGGTCACATACCGCAGGCTACTTACCGCTCCTGGACAGAACCAGTATAGAAGCAGTTTGTAGTCCCCATTGTCCCCTCAGGCTCTAATGACTTCACCATGTCCTCTGTTCCTTCCTCTTGTTCTTTGTTCCAGTCTCTATCAGTAGATACTATCTGATTTAATCTCAGGTATCAGGTATCACCTGTGCTGTGTTTGTTTATATACTCTGCTGGGTTTGACATTTCTGGATTGATGGTGTTCCACAAGGCTCTATCCTTGGGCTAGTGCTTTTCATATTATATGTCTATGGTTGAAGAAACCCTGACAACTGTAAAATAGTTTTATGCAGATGATGGTGTAGGTTATTCCTGTGCTTCATCTTAAACATCACCTGGGCAATATTTACACCTTTAGATCAAAAACAGGAATTTTATAAAACAGGAATTTTATATAGTCCAAAAAGGCTGATTTTATATAGTCCTGGCTGATATACACTGCAGCCAGTTTTGACAGCAATGGTTCCTGAGTTTTTATTCTGATGCTATAATATTTTTAAGTGAACTAAGAGTGGCACCTTTTAATTCATTTTTAATTTAATTATTTATATATATATATATATATATATATATATTATTATTATTATTATTATTATTATATCTTACAGGGCTTCCTCGTAAAAATACAGTCTCCATAGGCTAGAATCTCATGACTCATAACTCCTACATCATGATCTAACGTGCTGGTGATGGAGGTTGTAGGTGGTGTTTAACGTGTGAACCATGTCTCTCTGCTTCTCCACAGTCATGAGTTCAGCTCTGTATGTGCTGCTGCTGTTCTCAGGTCAGTGTAGCTTCATGATCATCTGTAAGACTCTCTGCTGCTTCATTACTGTACTGTGATGCTGATGAGTGCTTTTAACCTCTACAGCTCTGTGGACTCTCTCCTTGTGTGGGACTCGTCAGTTTCATCTGGTGAATGAACAGAAGACCTGGACTGAAGCTCAGAGCTACTGCAGAGAGAAGTTCACTGACCTGGCCACCATTGAGAGCCAACAGGAGATGGATGCTCTGATAGCTGTTCTCATTGGGACAGGAGGCCATTTCTGGATCGGACTGAGACAGACAGTTCAACAGGATAGCAGGGTAAGACATTGTGTATAGAGGAGCTTCTGGACATGATTCATGAAACTCTTTGAATGTTTTTTGCTCTATAAAACATGAACCATTAATATTTAACTGGTGTGTCCAGTGTTAAATCTAATAGTCTGATGTTTAAGGAAGGAGAGCAGTGAAGTCCGCTGTGCTGTGTCCCACAAGGATTAAAGTCTGACATGAGTCATAGGGCTAGCTGTGATTCCCCTGGTCATATGACCCAACAACCACACTCGAACAATACTGATCCCCATCGACCTCCACAGTACATCAGCTAAACATATCTGGGATGATGATGAGCACTGAGAGGTCAGCGCATTACTCAGTTCACTGATCAGGTGTTAATGTGTCTCTAGAGCTGGACCTGGTCAGATGGGCGTAAATCTTCATACACATATTGGAACACTGGAGAGCCGAACGATGGTGTGGGTGATAACTGTGTGGGGTTATGGGACGGGCCTGCATACAGATGGACCGATGAAGACTGCCAATGGCCAAATCCATTTATCTGCTATGAAGGTGAGTAATATAAGCTGGTGAGATGCAGTACATCTGTTACAGACTCAGTTCATCCACTGTTACTGTCTGTTTGGAGCAGTTACTCTGACTCAGAGCTCTAATACAGATCTGAATAGTGAATTTATAGAGACTCAGTCCAACACAGAAACACTTACAGACACAAACACAACAAACTGTATAATATGATAAAGAAATAAAGCACTAATAACTGAACTATGGGACGTAATGGTTAAACCTTCTGACCCCTTTAGAAGCGGTTCCACTCATCCTGATCAATCAGAACAAGACGTGGAGAGAAGCTCTGTGGTACTGCAGAGAGAACCATGTGGATCTGGTCTCTGTTCACACTGAGGAAGTTCAGCAGTGGGTGGAGGTTATTACTAAAAACACCTCCACTGCTAATGTGTGGATGGGTCTGCGTCACACCTGCTCCCTGAACCTCTGGTTCTGGGTGAGTGGAGAATTTATGTGCTACCAGAACTGGGCTCCGGGGGACGGGACATGGTTGGAGGACTGCAGTGGCGGAGAAAGAACAGGAGCGGTGCAGTCTGGAAGTAAGCAGTGGGTCAGTCTGCCAGAGACTCAGACCCTCAACTTCATCTGCAGTGTTGAGGGTAAATCAGAGAGTTCTATATCTGACCATAGTTAAATACTGATGATGAACAAACACTGACTGATGATGTGTTCTTCTGTTTAGAGTTCTAGAAGAGGATGCAGGCTGTTCATCTGGACCCTCAAAGTCCAGGATCATACTGAGGGCCTAAACAATGGGAGAGCTCGCCAGTCTGTATCAGAGTTATTACAGGTCACCAAAACTATTAATAAACTGAAAACTAGCAGTAAAACATTCTTGTTAACTGATTAGTAAATAAATAAATAAATAGATACATACATACTATGTCCCCTAGAACCAAAATTACTCAGAAACACTTAAAATCTCTGTTGTTGATTATGACATCATTTATCATAATACTAAAAACTGAACCTGAAATAAAAAAAAAAACACAAATTGATCAAAATTCACACTTTCAGAAATGAATCCAAAACTAATAATGTACCTTCAGGACTGACTACAACTAGACTAAAATTAAAAATAGAAATTCAAACTATGAAAACTCTAAATCCATCTAGATTCCCGAGGGAAACAGATCCTGATTAGAAAGGCTTGAGATGTTACCCTTGTGTCCAGCTACTGTAGAGCCTGACAGTCAAATAAGAATGAACTGGAAAATCTGGAACTTGGAGACATGCAGTTTTAGCAGGGCCCGAGCGTGACCCGCCGCTAAAGACCATGTGGCGTTGGCTAACTCTTAAACGTAGCGGATTTATTTATCTTCTTATTAGATATAAATGTTCAGTAAAACTCTAAACAGTACAATGTTTATCAAACATGTTTATTCTCTTGATGTAGTTCATAATCACTGTATGTGGTGCCTTCCTTTGTATGTATCTAATATTTCTAAACTCTGTCTGCCAATATAAACATTCTCCAAGCAGTTCTGTGATAATCTATATGTTTAAAAATCAAGAGAAGAGGAGGTTTCTGTCTCACATCACTGAAGAAGAAGAAAGTGTTCCTTTAGGCTCTAATGTTACCTAGCTAACAAATCTAGTGAACACAGCTAACGTTAGCGCCCACTGTGAAAAGAGGGACGGAGTGTTTGTAGATCTTCTAAAAAACAGTCTGTTGGTTTAATCATGCGGTAAACCCACATCCGCCGGTTCCGGTTGTTAGCTGTTTTCATGTGCTGCCCAGCTAAAGTGAAGAAAGCTAGCCTTAGATCTAGCTAGCTATTTCCATCTTAGCTAGATAGCTGGTCTGAGTGACAAGCCTGACAACTGCAGGAAGAAGATACAAGTTTATAGCAAGAAACACCTTCTAAAACCCAAAGACTGAATCAAGAGTATCCATAAAGAGAAACTTTGGAATTTGTTAGTTGGTGCTAATGTAACCAGCCTCTTTTCTGCCCACTGAGCCCACTCTGCGTTGTGTGGAAAAACAGCAACTCAGGAGTCAGGACTGTCACCTTCTCCGTTTATTTGTTTTATAAAAGACTGTATGGTTTATCATTGTCTGTGAGGAGGCCACCCGAAAATCCTGAGACCAAGAAAACACATCCTCAGTGTTTTAGTTTTACACAGAGCGGAAGCTACTGCTACAGCTAGCGAGTTAGCTAGAAACACCAGCTCCTCACTCGACAGGAACAGGCTTTTACTACAACAGGACAAAATAAAACACAGTCTAAAATGTACAGCACAGTGTTAACACCAAAACCGGGGCTTTTTATTCACATTCATCACAACATTTCGTGTTTAATTCTGGTTTTACTACTCAGCTCTGCTCTCCTACTCTCAGTGCAGGCTGAGGGAGAAAGCGCGCGAACCCGAGAGTCACCTACATCTCTTAAAGAGACAGTGCCGGTTTTTAACAAAGCCATTTCCCATAAGATCTGAACTATTTAGCACATTTTAACTGTTTTAAACGGCATTTTAACACCAGATATATATAAAGCAGATTTTTATAAAAGAAAAAAAAAAAAAAGACATATGCTACACTAACACTTACAGCTAACGTTACAGCCCAGGTGATCCTTCATTGGTGTAAGAATTGTAACTCACTTCATCAACTCCAGACATCTCCTCTTCTCTTCTCTCCTCTAGAACGATAACTGGGTGTTTTGTGGGTGTTAAGCATATTTGTTATTAGGGCAAAGCCATGTTGATCAGCATCCAATTAGATATGTATGACGTGATGACGTCAGTGCCCATGTATATGCCCACGCGCACCACCACGCTTTATGTTTGAATAAACGGCTGACTCAGCAGTTGGAGTTGTGCCAGTCAACAGAGAAGATGGTTGTCGAGTGTTTTCTCTTAGCTTAGCTAGTCGATAAAGTTGTTTACTGTGTGCCCTAAGTAAAACGCGAGTGCTGCTGCGCAGGGATGGCGAATATCCCCACAGTGGGTGCTCTATTCAAACACAGAGAACCTCAGGCAGTACAGTACTAGCTAGGATTTGGATTGGGCAGACGGATACCTCAGTGTTGATAATTCTGATTCTAGGTTATGTGGTACAAAGCCTGATGCATTATGAATAAACTAATTAGTGTCTGATTTGGGCTTTGTTTATAACAAGACCTAATAGACTATCATTAAATGTAAATAATAATAATAATTATAAACCCCTCTGCCATCCCTGGTAAAAACTCACAGGCTGCCAATAACAAAAACACCATCCCCCCTATTACAAGTCTTTGTACTAGCTAACGGTTTTAAACTGTTATGTTAATTTAACATGATGATGCTGTCAGGTTTCTTACCACTGTCACTGTCATGAGTTTCCAGATCCACAGAGTTTTAACCCTACACCCTCCTGACCTCAGTTTTAATGAAGGAGCTATTGCTAGTTTACTGGATGAGGACAGATGGTCAGCGACGATGCTGAGCTGAGCTGAGAAGCACTAAATTAGGAAGACCATGAGAGCTACAAGAGCTCTGTAAAAAGGCAGCACTGCAGTAAAAGATCATTCAGAAGCTCATCATGGACGTCAGTGAAGACAGGTGTAGACAGCCTGGACCAAAGTTGTCTACGGAAGGATTCATGGTCCATGAAATCTCATTACGACCATTTAACTCATGGCTGTGAACTGCAACGGTATCATGGTCATATGAAGCAGAGACAGGTGCTTAACACAGTAAATGTGTTAAGTCTGTAGGTGCAGATATCTGGTTCAGTTCACGTTGCGGTAGGGCACTTGATCTGGATGCTGGAAACCTCCATGTAGAATCCTGTTGTGTCTGGCGCCGTAACACCATGAGGCTCCAGCAGGTGGAGACTTAGAACTCTGTACCAGTGGCTTACAGTTTAAACAAACAGGCAAAAGCAGTGCACTCCCTCCTCCCAACTATCTATTCACTATCATCCACTGTAGCTATCCACTACAATGTGCAGGGCAGGGTTCCTCCAGGACCAGGGTGGAAAAAAATAAGATACTGCCAGAAAAAGAGGGACTACACAATTACAAGATACACTGTGTTAACGAAACGCTTCACTCACTCATCCAAATCAGATTCAGGTGTTCCAGTCACTTCCATGGCAACAGGTCTATAAATCCAAGCACCTAGTCATGTAGACTGCTCCTACATGACTACAGTGAAAAAATGGGTCGCTCTCAGGAGCTCAGTGAATTCCACAGTGTCCAGAATTGATAGGCCATGTAAAATGACAGAGCGGGGTCAGAAGATGGTGAGGCGCATAGTGCACAGAGGTAACCAACTGTCTGCAGAGTCAGTCACCACAGACCTCCAAACTTCAAGTGGCCTTCAGCTCAGCTCAGGAACAATGTGTGTAGAGCTTCATGGAATGGGTTTCCATGGCTGAGCAGGTGCATCCAATCCGTACGTCACCAAAACGCCACTGGACTCTAGAGCAGTGGAGACATGTTCTCTGGAGTGACCAATGACGCTTCTCCGCCCTGGCAATCCGACGGACGAGTCTGATTTGGTAGTTTGGTGGAGGGGCATTTATGGTGTGGGGTTGAAGTTCAGGGGTTGGGCTCGGCTCCTTAGTTCCAGTGAAAGGAACTCTTGATGCTACAGCAGACCAAGAGATTCTGGACCATGTCATGCTCCCAACTTTTAAGGAATGTTATGAATTCCAAATCTAATTTGGAATTTTTGGTGGAAATGTTCCAGAACAGAACCACACTGGTCAATAAAGGCTGATTGAGTACTTCCATAGAGTACTAGCCTGAACCTGAACTCTCCAGAATGGTGGGTCTACAGGACCAGGATTGAGCACCCCTGATGGTACATGCTGATCTGGGGTCTGTTTGTGTCAGTAGGATCATTGTGAATAAGACATGACTCCGATCCTAAATCAGCACTCCTACTTTGAGAAGTGAACATTGGCCCTGAGCCACAAACAATACAGTGTAACTGGGCGTGTGTGGTATGTGGTAGTTAGCGTTAACTATAGTTGATGCTGGTGATTCAGTAATATGAAGCCGTATCTAATGATGTCTAAATTAGCCTTTAATAAAATCTACATTATCTGTTTAGTGTCTAATATGAGATGACTCCACCTCCAGGCTCTGAGGGGGGGAGTACAGAGTAATGAAGGCATGGATGTGTGAGTTAGAGCCGGATGCCACGACCACATTTGAATGTGCTTTACATGTAACAGTATACAGGGATGCTAACTGTACTCAGGTCATCACATAGCACACCATACGAAGCATGTGATGTGGAATATGATATACACCAGGAAGGAGCTGTTAGAAACTTTCCACATAAGATATTCCAGGTTTGGAAAAGCCAGGGACACAGGGGCCCAACAAGGACAACATGGGGGCTTTTCTGTTTCCCACTGCTGCAAGATTTAAGGTGGAATGGAAAAATCGGAAGAGAAAGCTGGAAAACAGGAAGCCACCTTTAGCTTTGTCAACTCTAGGTGGTCTTTCTACCTGAACACCTCACTGAGGTTAATATGGCTCTTCGCCTCTTGCCTGATCCAAGGACCTCTTTCTCAGTCGTTGTTTTTCAGATCTTCTCTTCTTAGGCTGTTTCTCAGTCCCCTCTACGCCATGACAATACTGGGGTTCAGCTCGTAGCCCCACCCCTCCCCGCTGTCCTGAGCACAAGAACAAACTGATTGGCCGGAGGAGGATAACTTGAAGCCGAGCTACTTTGTTTATTTCCTGTTTATAGAGCCAGGACTGTGGACCAGCATGTGTGCATGAATGTGATGTCATCTACAGAGGTTCAATAACAAGGAGTGAGTGAGTAGATACAAAGACAGGTCCGGTCCAGCAAGCTAACACCAAGGCAACCAAACGAGGCAGGCAAAGCCAGAGGGAACCAATATACTGGCAAATGAGACATAGGTAAATGACCTCAGAGCTCAGGTGAAGGAGAAAACAGTCCCTGATTGGTGACTTGTGGACATGTGATGATGACATCTTGGAGAGGTGCATCAAAGGAATCATGGTTTGCATAATTACTCTATTGTTCATCCACCACTGTTTACGTTGTAGCGTTCAGTCTGTCGCATGTCTGAAATCTTCATTTGCATTTGCTTCCTGGAACTCGATGCAAATGAGCATCATTAGGGAAGCATTAAACAAACAGGTGCACTGTATCATCAGACTAATACAGGAGACACGCACACCGGACACGACTAACCAGGGCAACTTTTCCTTCAGTATCCGGTAAGAAAGACTTTTAAGATACTTCAGAGCTGAAACCTAGTGCTTTAAGTCTTCTTCATTTAAGTACTGTTTGATACGACAGCGCACTAAACTAATACTCCAAGAAATGTAGATCTTCTAGAATATGCTGTACTGCATTTACTACAGGCTCACACTGAACAGCTCCAACTGAAGAGAGTCTGGATCAGTACATACCCTGATACACCACATCTACTCCTGATGTAGCACAGTATGATAGTTCTCCATATCTCCACGTCTAATATATATGTAGTTGTTGATCAGCATAAAAGCTCTAGTTTTCCTTTCAGCTTAGTGAATATTCATGATGGACCGACCAATAGAATCGTTCCAAACCTGCTTAGACATAAACCCTGTTCTATCAGCTCCACTGCAGGTTCAGAAAGCTGGTTATCCTCCTGTAAAGGTCCGTTCTGGAGTTTTTATGGTGGCCTGTGTAATTCCATGAGTGCTGGTTTAGAGTTTGATGTGTTTTATTCTACAGTAAAGCTTTAAGATAACCAGAAGGAGAACCTGCTACAAGGAGGCGTGTCTAAACTTTTCACTGGTAGATCACTTTATGCTAATTTTGAAAATGTGCTGGATGGAAAAGTCAAAAAAGTCCAGCAGTTCTGCTAAAATAGCTTTAATGAAAACTTCAGATCTAATCCACCATTTGTTTCCAAGACCCTTGAGAGGGTTGTCGCTTCTCAGCTCTAAGATTTTCTGAACACCAGTGACCTCTCTGAGACTATTCAGTCAGGTTTTCGGCATCATCACAGTACTGAGTCTGATCTCGTCTGTGTGGATAATGATCGGCTCCTGTTGTCTGACTCTGGTTGTGCTTCTGTCTTACTTCTGTTTGATCTTACTGCAGCCTGTGATACGACCAGTCATGATATACTTATCTCACGGCTGTCTTCCGTCGGTCTCTGTCCTGTCAGTCTCTCTTCTGTTGGTCTCTCTTCTGCTGGACTGTCCTGGTTTACATCTTACTCAGCAGATAGATTTCAGTTTGTGACCTTCGGGAAGCACAAATTGATTACCGCTCCAGTTACTCAGGGAGTCCCTCAGGGCTCTGTCCTCGGTCCCCTGTTATTTATTATCTATATTTTACCACCTTTTTAAATCATCTGTTCTCATGACCTCAGTCTTCACTGCTATGCTGATGATAATCAGATTTATCTTAGCCCCAAGCCCACTGAATTTTCCCCACCATCCTCACTGTTGCTCTGCGTTACTGTCTGAAGCCTAACACTAAAACCTGATTTCATGATTGTTGGTACCAGGACAGCCATCTCTGCTTACTCAGACTGGAGGTCTCTTGTTAATGATACTCCAGTCACCCCGTCCTCTATTGGTGTGAAACCTTGGTGTCCTGTTTGACCCATGTCTCAGCTTTGCTGCCCGTATTAGATGTCTAGACTCCGCCCTCTGCTTACTTCTAAAGATGCTGAGATTCTGGTTCATGCATTCATTACACCTACACACACAGCCAGAGTCTCAGTACCCACTAAGGAATCTGCACATATCACCCCGTCCTACATCAGCTACACTGGCTGCCATGTCTAGACAGAGTTCTTTATAAAATCCTGCTGCTGACCTTTAAAGCCTTGCATGGACTTTTACCCATAGATCTATCTGCACCTTTACATCATTACGGTCCATCCCACCAGCTTTGAAGTTGTTACCCAGCGTAAGTTGAGAGACTGCTCATCACAAAGTACTGTTCTGAACACACATCCAGCGAGACTTTATAGGTCATGCAAATTTCAGACCCTAAATGCCATTAGCATGTGGACAGCATGGGAAACAAGAGGAGTGCAGGTGTTGGACATTGTTTACACAAACACCTTTAACCTGTACCGGGCCTGCCCCCACCTCAGCTGATCAGACCACACTTCTGTAATGCTGATCCCTGGTTACAGATCGGCTTCAACAGCTCCACCTAGGGACAGGGAGGTGCAGAGAGAGAGAAAGAGAGAGAGAGAGAGCAGTATCTGTTTCAGTATCAGGCACAGCATCTCTAAAATCATCACACTGAGCACGGGAGCTGTCCAGGGTGACACTCAGCTGACTCAGGACTGCATTTACATTTTAGACCATGGCTTCTCCATTTGTCTTAAGTCCACGAAGATTGTGGCTTTAAATGGTTTTACATTTTACTGCATGATCTAATGTGCTGGTGATGGAGGTTGTAGGTGGTGTTTAACATGTGAACCGTGTGTCTCTGCTTCTCCACAGTCATGAGTTCAGCTCTGTATGTCCTGCTGCTGTTCTCAGGTCAGTGTAGCTTCATGATCATCTGTAAGACTCTCTGCTGCTTCATTACTGTACTGTGATGCTGATGAGAGCTTTTAACCTCTACAGCTCTGTGGGCTCTCTCCTCGTGCGTGATTCGTCACTTTCATGTGGTGAATGAAAAGAAGACCTGGACTGGAGCTCAGAGCTACTGCAGAGAGAAGTTCACTGACCTGGCCACCATTGAGGACCAACAGGAGATGGACGCTGTGAAAGCCGCTCTAAACGGGGCAGGAGGCAATTTCTGGATTGGACTAAGGCAGGCGGAGGAACAGAACATCATTGTGAGTTATTTTGGACTTTGAGAGGAACTTCTATTCCTCTGATATTCCTGATACTGAGCAGGATGTACCTCTGTAGGGGTGATAAACTGATTCACCAGGGTATGTGCAAACAGTGATTCCGTGATTCAAGTGTTCTAGAGCTGTATGGATGGCAGTGCAGATGGCATCTTCTGTGGATCTGTTTGGTTGATATGCTAACTTGAGTGGGTCCAGAGTGTCCGGTACCGTGTTCTGTATATGGGCCATGATGAGTTTTTCAAAGCACTTCATTACAGCTGAAGTCAGTGCGACCGGCCTGTAGTCGTTAAGACAAGACACTGTGTTTTTCTGCGGTAGCGGCACAATGGTGTTTGTCTTAAAGCAGGTGGGAATTAGCGCATGTGCTAAAGACAGGTTGTAGATGTCCGCAAAAACATCAGACAATTCTGACGCACATGATCTGAGTGCACGACCAGGTAGGCTGTCGGGGCCGGCTGCTTGTCATGGGTTACTCTGCTCAGAATCTTCCTCACATCTGCAGATGAAACTGTCAGAGCCGGCTCCTGAGTATCCTCACTCACCGGAACCCTCTTAGGTGGTTCTGTGTTGAGGGCTTTAAAGCGAGCATAAAAGTCATCCAGCTCATCTGGTAGGGCAGCATGGCAGTTGATTTCTACTCTGTGCTTGTTCTGATAATAAGTGAGCTGTTTCAGTCCCTCCCACACACGCCTGGCCAGGATAAAAACAGAGGAGAACTCCCGTGGTAAATAGGACGGCCTGCACTTCACTAACAACATCTCCACGTCAGGCGAGCAGTGTCTGTGCACAACCTGAGCATTCGTGCACCATGCGTTGTAAACACAAACACCAACACCGCCTCCTTTGTTCTTCCCCGACGCGGCTGTGCGGTCCGCTCCCTAGGTGGAGAGTGTTGGTAGCTGAACCGCCGTGTCTGGGACGTTGTGCCATAACCAGGTCCCCGTGAACATAAGAGAGCAGCAGTCCCTTACTTCACATTGTGATGTAATCCTGGCTCTGAGTTCATCCAGCTTGTTCTCGAGAGAGAGGACGTTTGCGAGCAGTAAGCTAGGTAAGGGTGGTCTGGTGCCTGTAGCCTTTAGCTTAGCATGTAGCCCACCTCTCTCGCCTCACCTCCGCCTCGGTCAATCTCTCCTCGGCTCGTGCTGGTCTCAGAGCAGAGGTGGTGCTGGGCTTCGGTGTGCGAGTCAGAGCGTGTGAGGCAGTCCAGACTAAAAAAAGCTTAAAGTAAGTTTGTGCTGAACTTCTCCGATCTCAAGCAGTGCCTGTCTACTGTATGTTATAATACCACACATCTTTTGTACATACAGAATTACTGTTAACACTAAAATGAAAGTTAAAAAGCGGTGGTCACTGGAGCAGCATGCAGAGACGCCTGCCTCGATGGGTGCCACCTTGCATTTAAAGCACTAAGCCCACATTCTGCTACATGGTCATTAACAGAATGTGTTTGTGCAGCTCTGCTACTGCTCTGAACATCTGTGATTCTGACAGAACCTTAATCTAAGTCTTAGTCTGGACTACACTGCTCAGTAAACCAGGTTTAACCAGTGTGTAAATACTACACCCATTATCAGCCCTATTAAAAGCTCTGTATTATACAAGCTCATTACTGAGGTCTGTGGTAATGGTATGTGGTATGATGATGAGCACTGAGAGGTCAGTGTGTTACTCAGTTTACTGATCAGGTGTTAATGTGTTTCTAGAGCTGGACCTGGTCAGATGGGAGAAACTTCTCATACAGATACTGGGGCAGGGGAGAACCAAACAACGATGGGAGTGATAACTGTGGGATATTACTGAGTGACCAAGGATACAGATGGAACGATCTGGGCTGCAGTTATGAAGATCCATTTATCTGCTACAGTAAGTGAATAACATCAATGATGAAATGCAGTACATCTGATACAGATTCAGTTCATTCACTGCTAGTGTTTGTATGTACACTGGATCAGGGCTTTTACATACACTCACATACCAGAAGTTATGGGATGTTAGTATGTACACTGATTATGAAGTGGCGCTACCTCAGGAGGATGGCTTGAGAACGCCCACACTTGTATAAGAGGTGAGGTGTTGACTTGTGAGTGAGGTTGAACACTGTCCAGAGCCAGAGTTTGAACAAGGCATGATAGTCGGTGCCGGACGGATAGGACATTCCATTTCCCTATATGTGCGGGAATATAACATTCCTTGATCCACATGTGTACTGAGAATACTGATGATGGGATAGATGGGAAGAATGATGGGATATCCCAGCAGGATGATGGACTGGGCCATCTGGCCCAGGTTGTCCAGAACTGGTTTAAGGAGCGTTTTGGAGAGTTCTGATGAATGGTGTGGTCTGCACATTCACCCAATTGAGGCTTTCCACTGCCTTGTTTCAACTCTGATCATTCATATGGCCTTGCCATGAGCACGCTGACCAGGTGTGGGCATTCCCAAGCCGTTCCCTGAAATAACACCACTCCATAATCAGTGTACGTACTGCTATCACGTGACTTCTGGTTCATCAGTGTAGATCTGGATAATGACACAGACAACTGGACTATTTGATGTAATGGTGAACTCTTTGTTCTGACCCCTTTAGAAGCGGTTCCACTCATCCTGATCAATCAGAACAAGACGTGGAGAGACGCTCTGAAGCACTGCAGAGATAATAAATTGGATCTGGTCTCTGTACACACCAGGACAGTTCAGCAGTGGGTGGAAACGGCTACTAAAAACGCCTCCACTGCTAATGTGTGGATGGGTCTGCGTCACACCTGCATCCTGAATATATGGTACTGGGTGAGTGGAGAGTCGATGTGCTACCAGAACTGGGCTCCGGGGAACGGGACAGGGGTGGAGGACTGCAGTGGAGGAGAAAGAACAGGAGCGGTGCAGTCTGGAAGTAAGCAGTGGGTCAGTCTGCCAGAGACTCAGACCCTCAACTTCATCTGCAGTGTTGAGGGTAAATCAGAGAGTTCTATATCTGACCATAGTTAAATACTGATGATGAACAAACACTGACTGATGATGTGTTCTTCTGTTTAGAGTTCTAGAAGAGGATGCAGGCTGTTCAGCTGGACCCTCATAGTTCAGGATCATACTGATGTTCGACTGACAGACTTTTCTTCTACACGTCATGTATATACAGTAATTCAGTTTAATAATACACATATTCATATTACCATATTAAATTTCCTTCACTTATTTATGTTGGGTATTCTATCACTCTTATATGCTACTGAACACTACTGTATATTTTCATGTTTATTAATATTCAGTAACACAGTTGATGGGTTCATTGGACTCTTCCCATCTTGGAATCACTTCCCTCTCGTCTCTTCCTTCCAGCAGTTTAATACAAATTATATAATTAATAACACGCGTTGAGATGTTTGATACTCAAATACTCTTTGCTGTATATGTTGTATAGTCATAATTTTGTGATAAAAAAAAAACCTCTCGAAGCATTTCTGACTTAAAGGTGCAGTAAGTGATTCTGGAGATATTTGATTCTGTTGACATTTGAACTCAACAGCAAAACAAATACACCCCTACCTTCAGTGGTCCTACAGAAACATCTCCAAAGTGAATAATACTGTGCAGGTAAATGTATATATTTAATATACCATAATATAACATTAGTTCTAACAACCACACAGCAAGTACTGGTTAGCAAACCCTAGCTACAGTAGCCACTGTGGTGTTAACTATCACCAACATGAGCAAACAGGACAAAACCATACCGACCTACTGGTTCTGTAAAATAGCAGAAATGCGTTTCCCACAGCAGAAACCGCCTCATACCTGTACATGCCTTGCAACTCTCCATATGGATGGCGTCAACTTCCTTTTCCCAAACCTTCTTGCTGGATTTTCCCGTTCCACCTTAAATCGTGAAACACCGCACCGTAAACTCGCGAAGGTTTCTCTACTGCTGAAACACCTCACGGCTCTTCTGTCTTGCCTGGTCTAAGAACTTCTTTTTTGTTTGTTTTTCTGATCTTTTTTTTCTTTAACTGTTTCTCGACCATCTCTCCTTCTTGGCTATATGTGGAGTTAAGCATTTAGCCCCTCCCCTTCCTTCGTAAACACAAGCACATCCTGTTACTAATTGACTGGAAGAGTGTAGTAAGAGTCTGACCCAGGCCACTTTGTTTATTTCCCATTTACAGATTCAGGACTGTGGACCAATTTTTTTTTTTTTATCTAGCATGCACACAGAAAAGGCAGCGAACAGAACCGTGAGAAGATATATATAAGATGTGTTGGCTAGAAATCACATACTGCACCTTTAATTATTAAACATCATTTTAATTATGGGTTACACTGGAAGTGGATGAACAGAATAGTCATTAGATAGATGAGTAGGATCCATGTGCAGGGGTTTATTAGCTTATCGAGTGTGAAAGTTCGGGTCATGCAGAGGGGACACCAGACAGCCTCAGTACTGCAGTGGAGATGAACTGACAGTACCCCACAACCTGAGGAAGCATAGATAGAGCTCTGAAAGAGGCTGGAATGGACAACAGCAGACCCAGCCTTACCATGGCGACAGAAGGGGCGACTGGATACTTGGGGACATGTAGGGTATGATGCATTATCCTGAGATGCACTGTTGGGAAACTGCCTCCGAGTCCACAAGCTGTATCCTGTTGACCACATGTACAGTCGTATATTGTGTAGCTGGTCTAATGCATCATGTATAATGGTAACTGTAGGTCACTGCAGTCTTACTGGGCTTGTTAAAATCAATAAACTCTGCTGTGAATTCTTAACATTACCTGTTCTGTGACCAAGAGCAGTTATTTGTGTTTACATGTGAGTACAAGCCAGTGGAACAGAGTCTCCTGTGTGTCTGGGGATCATCATTTGCATTTGTTTCCTGGAACATCATGTAAATGAGCACCAAAACAGAAGGATACAACAAGGATGTAGCAGAGCTGTATGGGATTAGTGCACTCGACTATCAGACAGAACAGAACACGGTTTACAAACATACATTTGTTTCTTCTTACAGCAGGTAACTCACTGGAATGGAAAATATATATATAGCTCTGGAAACAAATAAGAGCCCACTCCAGTTTCTTCTCCACATGTACAGCAGGTTCTTAGTGAGGAACAGAAGGTTGGGTTCTACCTTTACTTTACTACAGACTGGCAGAGGGCCAAATCCACTCTCTACTGACCGTGATGAGCGCCACCTCATTCCAATGTCCCTTAACCACCGTAAGATGACCTCAGGTGTCCTACAGAGAGACTGGTGAGCGGTGGCTGGGGTGAAACGTACAGCAAGCATGGTTCTAAAAACAGGTTTCTGGAGGTCATTAGTGATTTTCTAAATAAACAGATCTAATACAATATCTGATCTGGAATTTGGGAGACATGGTTCCAGTAGTGTAGAGAATCAAACAGAACTGAGGAATTCTGGTCCAACACAAACCCAGAAACTGTACACCTACAGACACTGATCATTTAGAGGTGGTTTCTGTAATTAAATAATTACTCTCCTGTAAAGTTGCCATTATGGAGATACTTGGACAGCAACAAGATCCCTACCTACACTTCTACTTGTAACCATGAATAGTATATTTATGATAATGTTAGCTGTTAGCTAATAGCCATATAGCTAATAGCCAACAATAGCACAAGCCCAGTGTACTATAGGGCAAGCAACCAACCTGAGACAGAGACGGACCCAGATGCGGAGCTGGAGAGAACCTAAAACCATGGTTGTAGCATCTAAGCAGGTAGGCTACAACTAGAGGAAGCTAGAGAACTGAGACAAGTAGCTAACCCAGGATCATCACGGGAACTGACTGGTTCAGCAGGGCAAAGACTGAGTGCTAAGTGCCTCAAGAGAGCTCCTTAGGTAGGGTTTACCCAGTCATTTGCATGTTTCATGATGTCAAACCTGTTTCCTTTCTGGGTGCAGCTATTTTCTGATGATGAGTGTAATACTACTCTGTGCTGGTCCTGACCATTGATGATCAGGGTGGGGGTGGGGGTGTTATTAAGTTATTACAAAGAAGATAAACAGGATGCAAAGATGATGTCAGAGCTGATTAGTGATGCCAAAAGATCAAAAGTACATGAGAAAAGTCTAAAGAGTAACTGAACTAAAGTTTCTGCCCTACCGATTAGGTCCAGGCTATAGGCCTTCCCAAAATGGAGTCTCCAAACTATTCTCCAAGCCTCCTCTGCCCTAAACCTCTCCACACCACCACACCATCCCTAACACTACCGCTCTCTCTCTGTTCCAGAGCTTCCAGATAAATCCAGCTCCCGGTCTTCAACCAACGGGTTGCCAAATCTGTTGATCCAAAAAGATGTTTGTTCAGAGGAGTCACAAGGCTGTACATAATCTACAGGGACCGTTTGTTCTTACTGCACTACATCGTTTATGTATCTGCTATGACCTCCAGCCTTACACAGAAACTCTCAGGACACCCAGATGCACTGAAAGGAATGATCCTGTTTATAATATGGATCACCAACACAGAGTATAATATGAGTACATATGGAATAGGACTCTAAACTCCTTACACCACAAATCAACCACATAAACGATACACCAGACCAGATAACCAGCCCATTACTGTAAACCCATAATGCACTGCTCTAGTGTACACTCAGTAAGAGAGGAGGTTAATAAGAGTTTCTGTTCTTAGACTGAAAAATTTTAGGATTCTACATACAGATAAAGGAGAAGACAGTTACATTATAAACAGCACATGTACCTCAGTAACCAACCGTTATTAACATAGAAGAGTAAGACCATGTGAAATCAGAGTCTCCTATTAAACCATAGTACATGTTCCCCACCACCTCTTTCATCTGTATACATGTTGTAGCGTCCAGCTGAACAGCCTGCATCCTCTTCTAGAACTCTAAACAGAAGAACACATCATCAGTCAGTGTTTGTTCATCATCAGTATTTAACTATGGTCAGATATAGAACTCTCTGATTTACCCTCAACACTGCAGATGAAGTTGAGGGTCTGAGTCTCTGGCAGACTGACCCACTGCTTACTTCCAGACTGCACCGCTCCTGTTCTTTCTCCTCCACTGCAGTCCTCCACCCCTGTCCCGTTCCCTGGAGCCCAGTTCTGGTAGCAGATACTCCATCCACTCACCCAGAACCAGATGCTCTGAGCACAGGTGTGACGCAGACCCACCCACACATTAGCAGTGGAGGTGTTTTTAGTAATAACCTCCACCCACTGCTGAACTTCCTCAGTGTGAACAGAGACCAGATCCACATGGTTCTCTCTGCAGTACCACAGAGCTTCTCTCCACGTCTTGCTCTGATTGATCAGGATGAGTGGAACCGCTTCTAAAGGGGTCAGAAGGTTTAACCATTACGTCCCATAGTTCAGTTATTAGTGCTTTATTTCTTTATCATATTATACAGTTTGTTGTGTTTGTGTCTGTAAGTGTTTCTGTGTTTGACTGAGTCTCTATAAATTCACTATTCAGATCTGTATTAGAGCTCTGAGTCAGAGTAACTGCTCCAAACAGACAGTAACAGTGGATGAACTGAGTCTGTAACAGATGTACTGCATTTCACCAGCTTATATTACTCACCCTCATAGCAGATAAAGGGATTTGGCCATTTGCAACCAGCATCGTTCCATCTGTATTCAGAGCCATTCAGTAACTGCACACAGTTATCACCCACTGCGTTGCTTGGCTGTGTAGTGTTCCAGTAGCTGTATGAGGAGTTACTCCCATCTGACCAGGTCCAGCTCTAGAAACACATTAACACCTGATCAGTAAACTGATTTATACACTGACCTCTCAGTGCTCATCATCATACCACATACCATCATCCTCACAGTCACATGATCAGTTTAGTGATTTACTGGCTACAGATCACTAAAATAAATTTTCAGACGTTTGATGTTTTATTAAAGACCACTGTGCTGAAGTGGAAATAGAATTTGTGGAATATTTTAACAGTGATAAATATGATGTAGTTTGTCTTTAGAAAAGTAAACATGAAATGTAGCTCTATATTGGGGGTCTCAAACTCCAATTAATGGGGGTCCACTAGTCAGGAAAAAAGCCTCATTTTATGAATTGTAACTACATAGCACAGACCCTTATTTAGGTGTTAATCAGTGTGTATTAGCACCTTACAATAATTACAATAGTTTAATAATGTTATTATTAGTAGATTATTATTGTATTAATATTTAATTGAAGTAAACTGATATTTAACAGTAGGGTATATGGGACTCTGCTGAGTGTGAGAGAGGTTATGGTGAGCTGGTAAAGTGGTTATATCTGTATTCTCTGTAAATTCATTCACTGATTCCATTCATCTCTTCATTCTGACACACAGTGTCCGGCACTGATACGAATGAATTAGAATAAATTATATCTGGTTATAATCCTGCTCAGTGTGCAGCGCTAATGTTGCACCAGGGTTTCGTCCCTCCTGACACCTAATAGTTATTGCCCAGAGACGTATTCATAATCTGCATCCGTCCTTTAGTTTCATCTTCCACCTTCTAAATGTGTCTAAATGTAAACATACTCGATTTCCTACAGTGCGGTATGGTTCATCTTTCTCCCTCAGTCCGATCCAGAAAAGACCTCCTGTTCCCCTGACAGCAGCTAGCAGAGCTTTCATCTCCTGTTGGCTCTCAATGGTGGCCAGGTCAGTGAAGTTCGCTCTGCAGTAGCTCTGAGCTCCAGTCCAGGTCTTATTTACGTTCACCAGATGAAAGTGACGAGTCCCACACAAGGAGAGAGTCCACAGAGCTGTAGAGGTTAAAAGCTCTCATCAGCATCACAGTACAGTAATGAAGCAGCAGAGAGTCTTACAGATGATCATGAAGCTACACTGACCTGAGAACAGCAGCAGCACATACAGCGCTGAACTCATGACTGTGGAGAAGCAGAGAGACATGATCAGAATCAAGCTTTATTGTTTAACACATAAAAGGAATTTGTCTTTTGGTTAAAAAATCAAATCAATGAAATGTATTTCTTAATGAAGCTGGTTGGCATAAAGGTGCAAAGCAGTCAGTAAGATCAGCTGAGCTTTCACCTTTAAAGGTAACCTGGCAGGTAAAATGATCTTATATCTAGTTAATATAATTCTGGCCAGTGTTTTAACCTCTGCTCTCCTTAGAAACTGTAACGGGGCAACAATCCTTATACGGAGAGAATGTTTTGGAATCTCTGGATTGTTGTCTCGTTATTTCACGACCTGATGGAATCTTCCACCAGGGCAGACTCAGATGCAGATGTCACACAATGACCGGCGGGATTCGAACCGCCGTCAACACCGTTCAGAGAACCTCAAGGGCAACACGCTAAAGGGCAAAGAAAGGCGGGAAAACGAGAACAAAGGCGCCGAAACAAACAGAAGGAAAGAAGACAATCAAACTGCGGGCACTCAGTTTGTATCGTTAAATCAAAAGGGAAGATACTATGAAAATAGAATGAGTATCTTCTGAGCTTAAAACTCAGACCGAGCAAAGAGAAATAAACTATAAGCAGCCTCAAGGGAGATGGCTGGTGAGCAACTAGTAGTTCTTTTCTTTCTTTTGTTCTTTTCTTTCTCTACGAGCACATACACACAGTAGTACATGGCGTGGTCTGAAAAGAATCAAGACTCCGCACCGTCTGAAGAGTGGGCAGGCCTTATAAGGGCAGTGACCAGGTGTTCTCCATCAGCCTGATTACTGCGAGTGGCAGAACATGGCCTCCCTCTGGTGGCAGGAGGACCACGGTGCGGGCGGCCCCTTACAGAAACATTATTAACACAATAGAGGACAAAACCACTTCTGCTTTACAGGTGCCAGGAGGGTGACTGTTTGGCCAGGAAGCAGATAGATTAACTAAACAACAGGGAGAAAAGCAAAACTGATCACCACGTGACATACTACTATTTGGAACCCATTTCTATTTATTCCCAAGGCATTTAGAGGGCCCCCCATCCAGGGTGGACTCTGATTAAAATACCAGTTTTAGTAATTTCAGGAACAGAATCAGAATAAACTCATTTTATACAGCAGCTTATAAATTCTGACCCACAGCTGCAGTTTAAATAACACCCTAAAACATAGAGCACAGAATATTTAGAATATAGAGTAGCAGAGCAACATCAGCCTTTTGATCCCAAGCATAAGGAGACTCTGAGAAACTAAATGGAGAAATGTATATGGTATATAAAGTACAGTACATCACTGCCAGAGCCAACTCTTAAGAATAATAACTGCACTAGAGATGGGAAAACATACTTTACTGGTAATGTAAGTCAATGGAACAAGAATTTTCAAATGAGGTCAAAAATGACAAAACTGGAAATATATATAACTATAAATAATATCAGCAAGTCAGTTTTTAACATCACTGTCTCTGTGAATCAACTTCTGTCTGACTGTGAAGTTATTACAATGGAAGGAAATCATGATCGAATGGGTCAGATTTGTGAATAAAGAATAAGCCTATTCACAGTTTCTTTGCGAGACTAGACTAAATCTCTGTCAAATAATAATTTAACTTCTTGTTCAAATTAGGAATACATTATTTAATTCTGACAAACATACAAGCTCAATTCCAGTGATCTCAAAGGTGTCTCTTACCTGCTATAGCTGGTGAAGCTGCTCTGTTAGTGTCCGTCTGTTTGTCTGTTGTTGTTTAAGCGTAATTGAAGAGGAAACTAAAGTCAGAACGGCTCTTTGTTTTATGCCTCCAGCTATTTTATAAGATTTACATGAAGGCTGGCTGAACCTATGCAAATAAAGGAACACACACACACACACACACACACACACACACAGTAGATTCAAATCAGAAGAAAATAAAAATCAGTTTTTCAAAATTCAGTGTTGCTCAGTTTGTTGGAAATAAAGACAAACCAAGAATGAGATAAGAAGAATGACCTGTGTGTAATTACGGGGCAGCAGTATTGTTGTGTGGCCCAGCAGATAACACCATTACACACCAGAAAGCTATCGTCCCATGTGGGAGACTGGGGTTCCAATAAGAGTCTTAGGGAAGCACTCCTAAGACTACACTGGCCTACCTGTAATATGACTGACCTTGTAAATCACTCTGCATAAGAGTGTCGGCTAAATGCCGTAAATGTAATTAGGAGATTTGGTAGAATTCCTAGTGTTTAGAGACGTTAGGTAGTGTTAATGTGTAAAGCCACTGATAATAACCATAAGAACACTCAAACAGGCTGTTAGTGTTACATTAGAGTGTTTAAATAAGTGCAGGGATTTAAGCTAGCAGCCCACATGTCCAGTGGTACAGGCCCGTTTTGCTGATTGCACCCTATTTAATGTAGCAGTATCATTCAGATGTCTGTATGAGCACTAGCGGGCAACTGCTGCATTATTTAAGGTGAAACAGATATTCAAATAAGAAGCCAACATTAGCTTTAAGAACTCGAGGTATGAATCAATATATGAGTGAGCAAATTAAGCTTACCCAGAATGCATTTTCACTGATGTAATTTCTATAATTGATGTCCAGTGACAGCAGCAATGCTATTGGAAATAGTAAATATCATATGTATTACATATACAGTAAATGATATATAAATATATCATGTTGTGGTGTTCACAACATGATATATGAGCCACGCTGCCTTTGAGGAGCTTGGGCGGTGTGGTAATGCAAAGAGCCATGCAAAGAGGTTCTTTGGAATACCATGTGCTCCTGGTAATAAGGACTATTGTTTGTCATTGTTTATTGATTATAGGTGTGTGTTGTTGTGTTGCTTTGGGTCGGGCTGCTGAGTCAGTGTGGGAGGTGGTTATTGTCAGTGGGTGTTGTATGCCTGGAAGTGACCTGCTTGATTTGCCTGGCCGTTTTTTGCCTTTCCCGCTTTTGTTAATGAAGAGCCTTACTCGTAATCATGTGACTGCATAGTCGCATAATCAAATTGCATCTCTAGCATCTCTGTTTTTGAGCATGACTGCCATTGGTTGGGCTGTCAAAACATACAACATATTTGGAGGGGTTTGCTGCCCCCTAGTGTCAAAGGAACAAGCCTAAAATTACTGAGTCCCAAAGACAAGTTTATAAAACCACCAAACCTTGCATATGGAACTGGCAGGAATGCATGTGTCCTGAGTCCTTTGATGTGTTTATGATGTTGGTGTCAGGTAGACAGAATGACTGATTTAAAGACTAATATTTTATATCCAAAAAAGTTGCCCCTGTTTCAAAAATCCCAAAAATAGTGATTTTGATTTTAATCGATTACAAAAAAATGTTCTTAATAATTCAAAATACAAATATAATCTGTATTCCCAAAATGCAATCCCAGTTCCAAAAGTTAGGTCATCCCAACTGATTTCCTCCTAATAATTCCGCATTAATGATCTTAATACCAAGCATGTCATCTCAATTCCAAATATACATATATATGTATTATATATGTATTATTTATTTGCATTTCTCTCACAGCTCCTTCAAAACCACCTATCCTCTTGCATGCTAACACTCCCAGACCCTTCTCAGACAAAATGACAGAATCTGGAGCAGTAAAGTCTGGGGGTTCAGCGTTGGGGACTCATACCTCTCTGAAATTCAATGTAAAGACTCAGGAGGAGGTGTTTGATGACATATTGGAGTCCATGCCCCCCTGACTTGGAGATGACAGAATGTAGCTGAATCTGGGACCAGGAGCACCACAGCACTACAGGAAGAGTGGGATCTCAGTAACAATGTTTAAAACAAGATTCAGGAGTGGAGCCTGTCCTTGCTGAACTGATGAGATTACACTGTGAACTAGAGATTCTCAGTTCAGTAAGAACTACAAACTCACAGTACTATACCACACAACCTCTGACAGCTCTGGACAACATGTTGTGTTGTCTGTCTGCAGACTGACATTGTGAAATCTTAATAAAAACACTTTAAAAATCAGATTCAGGAGTGGAGCCTGTCTTTGTCTTTTGATATTGTGAACTGGAGATTTTCTTAGCAACCTTAGGAACAACACTTGTGCAAAAACTATGGTCAGTTTTCAACCTACATACATCCTCCATGAAAGAACTGGACCTCAGTAACAATGACCTGTAAGATTCAGGAGTGGAGTCTGTCTTTGATGGAAAGATGAGATTATAAACTGTGAACTAAAGATTCTCAGGTCAGTGAGACCTACAAACGCACAGTACTATACTGCACAACCTCTTTTGTTCTTTTTATGCAGACTGACTTTGTGTAATATCACAAAAACATGTGAAAATCAAAATTTTAGGAATTTGTTAGGAAGAATGATAATTGATTTGGTGTGCTTAAAAAAATCCCAAATTCCAAAGTCCAAATAAAAATTTCAGATGGTAAGCAACAAAGATGTTTTGATTTGGAATCCTTGAAACATTTGGACCTCAGTAGCAATGATTTTTAGGATTCAGGAGTGCAGGTCTGTGCACACTCTAAACTGGAAATTCTCAGGTCAGCAAGACTCACAAGCTTGATTGACATATGTTGTGTTGTCTGTCTGCAGATTGGCATTATGGAATCTTAGTAAAAAACACTTGTGAAAAAAATGGGATCAGTTTTCAAACTAGATACATCCTCCTTGAAAGAGTTGGACCTCAGTAACAATGACCTGCAGGATTCAGGAGCGGAGACCGTCTTTGATGGATTGATAAGATCACACTGTGAACTGGAGATTCTCAGGTCAGCAAGAACTACTAACCCAAACTACTGTACTTGTGTTCTTCTTCTGCAAACTTGCTTTGTGTAATATTAGGAAAAATAACGAGAAAATCAAAATTTTAGATGTTGGGAACAAGTATCATTAATTTGATATCTACCTGAAAAATCCCCAAATGCCAAAGTCCAAATAAAAATTTCAGATGGTTTGGAACAAAGATCTTTGATTTGGAATCCCTGAAATATTTGGACCTTGAATCCTAATATCCTTTAGAATGGGGTATAATTTTTTATCTCTATTTTAGTTGTTTTCCTGGGGCAGATTATTATCACAGACTAACACAACAACCTTATAAGTATCAGGAGGTAAGAAGCATATTTTTGACCAAAATTATTAAAAATGAGCTTAATGTATGCACTTTATTAATTAATTTGTGCATTTTTGAGTTTTCATCTAGCTCCTTTACAAGTTTACATGTTTCTCCTTATTTTGAAGACTTTCACACTGACTGATTGTGTAGTTACTTCTTGTTCATTGAATGCTATATGTTGTTATTGATATGGTAGTACATACATCATTTTTGAATTGTCATCCACTTTCTGACCAACATTATCAGACCAGCATTTGAAATTTGTTGTAGCAGGTCAAAGACCATGATATGTTAAAATAACTTGGTGTCTCAGTCATAACTGTTCAGAATTACATTTGGACATTGTGGAAACTGTATGAACGTTACTTATGTTGACTGTAATAAATTGACCAAAGTGTGGAAGAGTTTAAGTATCTTGGAGTCTTGTTGACAAGTGATGGGACGTTAGCTCTCTGTTTTACTAGTCAATCTAGGGTTAGGGTTAGGGTTAGTGTCACACCTTAACCCTAAACTTCTGGTTCTGGGTGGAGATCCTATGTGCCGCCAGAACTGGGCTCCAGGGAACAGTAAAGGGGTGGAAGACTGCAGTGAAGGAGAAAGAGTCTGGATGGGTCAGTCTGCAGCGTTGAGGGTAAATCAGAGAATTCTATATCTGTTCCATGAGCTTCTGTTTGTGTTGGTTTATAGCTCCTCCTGTCTCTGCCCTCTTGTCAGGCCCCTTCAAGATACTTATAGAGAAATAGGCAGAAGTCCAGGAGGGATGAGCATGGCTACCATTGGTTGGGCTGTCAAAACATACAACATATCTGGAAGGGTTTGGTGCCCTTTTTTAGGCTTTTGGCTTTTGGAACAAGCCTAAAATTACTTTGGCCCAAAGACAAGTTTATAAAACCACCAAACCTTGCACATGGAACAGGCAGGAATGCACTTGTCCTGAATCCTTTGAAGTGTTTATGATATTGTTGGTGTCAGGTGGTCAGAATCACTGATTTAAAGACTAATATTTTATATTTTGGAATCTCTTTTATTTATTTCAGTGTAAACAAAAGGGATTTACATTATAGTCTTGGAAGTGTGCCCTAAATACTCAATCTTTGACCCTAGAATCACCAAAACATGGATATGCATCACATCTCGAAAGGCTGACTGAGCATGCTATGTCTAATGTCAGTACAGCCTTGTACTGATTGCACCCTGTCCCAAATTTATGATTTTAAATTTGTCCCTGTTCCAAAAATAATGATCTTGATTGTAAAATGTATTTCCAATTACAAAAAAATGTTCTTAATAACTCAAAATACAAATTTGATCTTTATTCCCGAAATGCAATCCTAATTTCAAAAGTTAGGTCATCCCAACTGAAGATATTTCCTCCTAATAATTCCGCACTAATGATCTTAATACCAAGCATGTCTTCTCAATTTCAAAAAAATATATATTTTTATGTATTCTATATGTATTATTTATTAGCATTCCTTCTCCCAGCTCACAACACCTTCAAAATCACCTATCCTCTTGTGTGCTAACACTCCCAGACCCTTCTCTGACACAATGATCGATTTGAAGGAAACAGTATGTAGCTGTATCTGGGGCTAGGAGCACCACAGCACTACAGGAAGAGTGGGACCTCAGTAACAACTGCCTGCAAGATTCAGGAGTGGAGCCTGCCCTTGCTGAACTGATGAGATTACACTGTGAACTAGAGATTCTCAGGTCAGTAAGAACTACAAACTCCCAGTACTGTACCACACAACCTCTTGTGTTCTTTTTATGCAGACTGGCCTTGTGTGATATGACAAAAATAAACATTGATTTGGTGTGAACCAAAAAAAAATCCCAACTCCCCAAATTCCAGAGTCCTAGTCAAAATGTTAGATGGTTATGAACAAAGATCTTTGGATATTTGGAATCTCTGAAACATTTGGACCCCAGTAGCCATGACATTCAAGATTCAGGAGTGCAGGATTGTGCTGGACTAAAGAGTTCACACTCTAAACTGGAGATTCTTAGGTCAGCTACAAGAACTACAAGCTCGACTGACAGCTCTGGACAACATGTTGTGTTGTCTGTCTGCAGACTGACATTGTGGAATCTTAATAAAAACACTTTAAATATCAGATTCAGGCGTGGAGCGTGTCTTTGCCTGTCTTTTGATACTGTGAACTGGAGATTTTCTTAGCAGTCATAGGAAAAACACTTGTGGAAAAACTATGGTCAGTTTTCAAACTACATACATCCTCCATGAAAGAACTGGACCTCAGTAACAATGACCTGCAAGATTCAGGAGTGGAGTCTGTCTTTGATGGAAAGATGAGATTATACTGTGAACTACAGGGTCTCAGGATCAGTGAGACCTACAAACTCACAGTACTATACTGCACAACCTCTTTTGTTCTTTTTATGCTGACTGGCTTTGTGTAATATCACAAAAAACATGTGAAAATCAAAATTTTAGATTGCTAGGAATAATCATAATTGATTTGGTGTGCTTAAAAAACAATCTCAAATTTCAAAGTCCTAGTAAAAAAAATTTCAAACTCAAATGACTGTATTTGTGTTCTTCTGCAAATTTGCTTTGTGTAATATTAGGAAAAAAACATGAGAAAATCAAAAATTTTAGATGTTGGGAACAAGTATCATTGATTTGATATGTACCTGAAAAATCCCCAAATGCAATAGTCCAAATCAAAATTTCAGATGGTTTGGAACAAAGATCTATGATTTGGAATCCCTGAAATATTTGGACCTTGAATCTTAATATCCTTTAGAATGGGGTGATCCGACTGTAAGTGGAAAACAGGAATTTCTTGTTTGTTTGTTTTTTACTGTACAGAATGTAGTCTGCTTTTGTTGTGGTGCTAAAATACATTTTTAACGGCTGTTCTGACTGGAAATTAGAATGTGTGTGTGAATGTGTGTACGGTCTTGTGTAATATCACAAAATTCAAATTAAGTTTTTAGATGGTTATGAAAAAAGATCTTTGATTAGGAACATAAAAAAGCAAAACCCCCAAATTCCAATTCCAAAGTCTAAATAAAAATTTCACATGGTAAGCAACAAAGATCTTTGAATTGGAATCCCTGAAACATTTGGACCTCAGTAGCAATGACTCAGGATTCAGGAGTGCAGGCCTGTGCTGGACTAAAGAGTTCACACTCTAAACTGGAATACAAGCTTGATTGACATCTTTTGTGTTGTCTGTCTGCAAACTGGCATTATGGAATCTTTGTAAAAACACTTGTGGATCAAATGGGATCAGAACTAGATACATCCTCCTTGAAAGAGTTGGACCTCAGTAACAATGAGCTGCAGGATTCAGGGGCGGAGACCATTTTCTTATGATAAGATCACACTGTGACCTGGAGATTCTCAGGTCAGCAAGAACTGCAAACTCAAACTACTGTACTTGTGTTCTTCTTCTGCAAACTTGCTTTGTGTAATATTAGGGAAAAAAACATGAGAAATTCAAAATTTTAGATGTTGGGAACAAGTATCATTGATTTGATATGTACCAGAATCCAAAAGTCCAAATCAAAATTTCAGATGGTTTGGAACAAAAATCTTTGATATGGAATCCCTAAAATAGCCCTGAAAAATTTGGATCTTGAATCTTAATATTCTTTAGAATGGGGTGATCCGACTGTAAGTGGAAAAACAGGAATTTCTTCCAAAGTGTGTATTCCACTCCATTCTAAATCTAGCCTAAGCCTAGCCTAAAACCTAATTCCTATCTCTAACCCTGGCCTTGATCCAAACACTGACAATAACCTCAACCTAAAAGCTATTCCTAAATCTAAGATTAAACTGAACCCAAAACCGTGTCCTAAACCTAACTCCTAATCCTAAAACCTAACCTTAACATCAACCCTAACCACTACCAAAACTTAATCCATTTAATCTCCATGGACAGGATGGTGTGAGCAGCGTGTCTATAACAACTTGTTGAGGATGCTGGGATGTTCTGTTTTCCACTGTTACATATTCAGTAACTTCTCAGGTGAACATCTACAGATATGACTTTGAACCCTCAAAATAAAGTGAAAATAACAAAATTCAGCGGATTATTCATTAGTCATATATGCAGTTATTCTTAAATCTCTTGATCATTGACTGGATGCATTCAGACACTTTAATGTTGCTACATTATTGATGTGGTAGAGGTGGTTGTATTTTACTGAGAGTCATGTATTTTAAGTTAGCATTTTAGAGATATTTTTATTCTGTTTGCAGTATTGTGATTGCTTTTGTTTTAGCATTTTTTTTTTTTGATGACACGTTTAAAATGAGGAGTCTTGCTGTTTTGTTTTTTTGCTGTACCGTATGTAGTCTGCTTTTGTTGTGGTGCTAAAATAAAATAACTTGTTTTTAACGGCTGTTCATACTGGAAATTAGAATGTGTGCATGAATGAGGCTCTATATCCTTATATAGCTGTGGTTTAATTATAAAATTTGTGTATGCAAAATGGTGCCAGTCACTACACAGAATCAACAAGGGTGCAAAAGCAACCATAGATGTTTCTCAGATGAAGAAATTTGCTTGTACAGGCAGTTAGAACGGAAGTGGGCTGCAACGCACTGCTGGTAAGTGTAGCCTATTTGTTTATAAATAATGCTCGTCTTTTTACATGTTGCCATTCAGGCACAGCCTGTCTAAATCAGAGAATTCTATATCTGACCATAGTTAAATACTGATAATGGAAAAAACACTGACTGATGATGTGTTTGGTATAGAGTAGTGGGTAACACATCTACCTGCTGGCAGGGGATAGATCCTCTGCCTGGGCCAGTACCCTACACTATACCAATAACAGATCCATTAAACGAGGATCCAATTTGGGGATTTTGGATGTCAGTCTAGACGTGTGAATGTTCTTGAATTTTCTACATGCCAACCAGTCACACAATGTGAGAACTGCCTTCTTATCATAGAAGGATGGGAATGTTATGTTTCTCAAGAAGATGATGAGCAAAATGCAAAACCTGGTTGCACAGCAGCTCAATGTGGGCACTGTGGTTCAAATTTACTGTTTCCTCAACCAAAGAACCCATTTCCATATAATTACACCCCCAGAACATCACAGAAGTGACTCATGCTTTTGTCTGGGTATCTTACATCCTTACTTGATTATGAGTAGAACTCCTTATTAACAGCCAGGCAAACACCCGCTAAACACCTCCCACATTCACTGAACTCACAGTCTGGCCCAACACAAACGTAACACAATGAACACATATACACACCTTCAATATATGAACAATGACATAAATAATAGTCCTGTTTACCAGGAGTGTGGTGCTTCCCATGAGCCTCTTTGCATAGATCGCAATTGCCCAGCTCCTCAGTGCAGTGTGGCTCATAGTGGACAACACAACATAATACATTCATATATTGTTAACTGTATATGTAATAGATATGATACATAAACTCATATGATACATAAACTCACAGTTGCTCTCACTGGATGTCAACTGTGGAAATAGGAAATTGCGTTTACCCTCAGGTTTAGTGGGAATACTGTGCACTCTGGTCATACTTATTTTGTTCACTCATACATGGAATATTTGTACCTGGAAAATGATATTTATGGTCAAATTTAAGTAAATAGGCAAATTCATAGCTGACTAATGTTGCTCTTTGATGAATCAAGTTGACATGAATGTGAACTCCCTAACATACCTTAGGAATAATAAATCATTAAAATAATAATTAATAACTATTTAGGGTAGCTACAGATCACAGTCACGTGGGAGGTTCATCATCTTCATCTTGTTTACGAAGCTGAAATATTTGGTTGGTATTCGCAGCCTTTTATTAGACTTCTTGTCCACCTTAAGTAGTGGTTGGTGTAGCTCAGCGGAAAAGACCACTGTCCGCCAAGGAGCTTCCCCCACCACATGTGTGAGACTGAAGTTCGAATCCTGGTCTGGGTGACTATGCTGTGCTACACCAAGAGTCCCTGGTCAGGACTCCTTACACTACATTGGCCTGCCTGTAATATGATTTACCTTGTAAGTCGCTCTGGATAAGAGCTAAATGCCATAAATGTAATACAGCAGTTATGTTAATAGTGACTCAGTGGCACAATGTAACTACAGTGCGATTTAAGATGGAAGGGAAATTTGAATCAGCAAACCTCTTTTCTTCTCCGTCGAGATGCCTATTACAATGAAAAACACTTTGAAGAGTCGATTCCAAGCATTACGACTCTGTCACTTATTGGTTCAATGTGTTAAATCGATTCTCCACCCGTGCTGTGGACATGTATCCTCACCTGTACTGGGAAATTGGTTGTCTCCACCAGTACTGGGGAAGTGAATTTTTTCCCCCGTATTAGGGAAGCAGTTGGAAACTTCCACAGTACCAGTAGCTGTCTGTGTGAGGAGACCCTACTTCACTGCCACCTCGAATATTATGTTCCTTAGTTTAGGCTACAATCAGATTTTTAACCTGATGCCCAAATTAATGATTGGACCTTGAGTAAATTACCCAGAGCACCACTCCTAGCTTGTCTTGTTTCCACGGTGCTTCCTAGTGCCATCACTTGATTAGATTAACAGCTCACATGTGCACGGCCATCCACGCGTCATAAAAGAAAGCAGGTCGTTGAACCAGGTAACCCCCTCCTGCTCCTCCAAGGTCCAGTTGTTCCATGGATCATGTGCCCTTCAAAGACACTACTGACATCACCAGACATCACCGTCATGCTAAATTTCATACTGTATTTTTTTTTTTAATGTTGGGTTCTTATTCAAATGAATGTTCCACAATAAATAGTGCAGCAGTTACAAACCAGCACCTGTACAGGCGTTCTTATGTCACTATTTAAGGGAATGAAAAGCTACATCTGTCATGTCCTGTCCTGTCCTGTCTTGCTCCTGTTTGTCCCTGGTGTTTCTGTATTTTTTATTTTTCCCTTTCTTTTTTTTTTTTATAGCTCCGGCCCTCTTGTCAGGCCCCTTCACCTGCCCCTAGTTTGTAGCTCCGCCACTTCCCAGGTGTTCATGATTCTTGCTTGTTGTTTTGTTTCTATGTCCGTTGTTTTTGTAACCCTGTTCCTTGGTCTTGCTCGTTTGTTCTTATTGTTTTCTTCATTACAGATGGGCATCCTGCCTCTTTGTCTTGCCCCACGTTACATAACACTAAGCCCCAATGGATGCAGCAAGTCGGATTCATGCTAGCGATAGGGACATTGCATATTAGATTAGATTAGATTTAACTTTATTGTCATTGTGCAGAGTACAGGTACAGAGCCAATGAAATGCAATTAGCATCTAACCAGAAGTGCAAGTACAGTATTATTTACATAAAGTGCCGTAATAATAAATATATACATATCGGATCCCGGGAGACAGGTGAACTTTCTTGAGGCTCCGAAGGAAGTAAAGGTGCTGCTGCACCTTTTTGACCAGAACTGAGGAGTTCAGAGACCAGGTGAGATCATTGGAGATGTGGGTGCCGAGGAACTTGAAGCTGGTCAGCTGTTCTACTGCAGCTCCGCTGATGTAGACTGATGGGTGGGCCTGGCTTCTGGACCTCCTTAAGTCCATTAGGATCTCCTTGGTTTTCTGGGTGTTCAGTGTTAGGTTGTTGTCATGGCACCATGTAGACAGATGCTGTACCTCATCCCTATAGGCCGTCTCGTCGTTGTCTCTGATCAGGCCTATCACCATGGTGTCGTCCGCGTACTTGATTATGGTGTTAGAACCATAAATTGGCACGCAGTCATGGGTGAACAAGGAGTACAGGATCGGGCTCAAAACACAACCTTGTGGGACGCCGGTGTTCATTCTGATGAAAGAGGAAGAGAGGTTGTCTAACTTAACAGACTGGGGTCTGTCAGTCAGGAAGTCCAAAATCCAGTTGCAAAGTTTTGTGCTGATACCCAGATGGTTGAGCTTGGACATAAGCTTGGAGGGGATCATTGTGTTGAATGCTGCACTGAAGTCAATGAACAGCATTCTGACATAGGAGTTCTGACAGTCCAGATGGGTCAGTGCAGTGTGAAGTGCCGTGAAGATGGCATCCTCAGTTGACCTGTTGCTACGGTAGGTGAACTGATGTGGATCCAGTGTGGCGGGCTGGCAGGATTTCAAGTGAGAAAGAACTGGTCTTTCAAAGCACTTGGAGATGATTGGGGTGAGTGCAACAGGGCGGAAGTCGTTCGGGGCTGAAGCAGTTGGGTGCTTTGGCACCGGCACAATGGTGGCAGTCTTGAAGATGGTTGGTACAGCAGCTTGGGCCAGTGGAAGATTGAAAATATGTGCAAAAACTCCTGAGAGTTCATGGGCACAAGCTCTTAACACATGACCAGGTACCCCATCAGGGCCGGCAGCGCTCCATACATTCCCCCTACTCAGCGTACTACGAACATCCAGGGTGGAGTGTGTGAGTGGATGATCGTGGAGTGGCGGATCAATGTTTGAGGAGATCACCTTGTTCCCCCGGTCAAAGCGAGCATAAAAACGATTAAGCTCATCAGGGAGTAAAGCACAGTTGTTGGCTAGTACAGTGCTACATGGTTTGTAGTCAGTCAGAGTTTGTATGCCTTGCCACATACGCCGTGGGTCAGAAGAGCTGAAGTGCTCCTCAATCTGTTGTTTATAGCAGTGCTTGGCCATGGAGATCCCTTTCCTCAGATTAGCTCTGGCAGAGCTGTAAGCCTCCCGGTCACCAGACCTAAAGGCAGCATCTCTAGCTTTGAGCAGGAGGCGAACCTCTCTGTTCATCCAGGGCTTCTGGTTAGGGAAAGTTATTATTGTTTTGTGTGATGTCACTTTATCCACACAGTTGTTGATATGTTCCAGGACAGAGTTGGTGTAGATGTCAATGTTGATGTGTGAGTCTGTGGTGGCCCAGGCAGCATACTCACTCCAGTCAGTGAGCTTGAACTCCTGCTGAAGACAGGAGTCAGCTCCCTCCATCCAGATCTTTACAGACCTGGTTGCTGGTGTAACACGCCAGATGACTGGAGTGTATTTGGGCAGCAGGAACAGAGAAAGATGGTCAGACTGTCCGAGATGGGGGAGGGGTGTGGCTTTGTATGCATAAGCCACGTTGGTGTAAACCTTATCCAGCGTTCTGGGTCCCCTTGTGGTGCAGGAGACATTCTGAAAAAACTTTGGCGAGAAAGACGCTCGGTAGTACCGTTCGGTGCGGGTTTAAGCCTTAGCTTAGCACGCAGACCTCCGTGCTTACCCCGTCGTTGCTTTCGCTCGCGACGTCGGCGCTGGGCTCTTCCAGTCGACATGAGTGACTCGCTAGGTCCCGGTGTCCGGATCATCTCTGGAGGTAGCTGGTTGAAGTCGAACGCGTGGTCAAAACCGATATTTGTGTAGCGAATATTGATGTCCAGAAGCGCCTGTCTGGAGTAGCTGAAGGTCGCACGAGTAAATCGCGCGAAAACACTGGAGATAATTAGGTAAATAAACACTAATTTGCGAAAACTGGTCAGACGCTGAGCCTCGCGGTGTGCTCGCGACGCCATCTTGGTCAATGAAAACCAAGTATATACAGTAATTCAGTTTAATAATACACATATTCATATTACCATATTAAATTTCCTTCACTTATTTATGTTGGGTATTCTATCACTCTTATATGCTACTGAACACTATTATATATTTTCATGTTTATTAATATTCACAAACACAGTTGATGGGTTCATTGGACTCTTCCCATCTTGGAATCACTTCCCTCTCGTCTCTTCCTTCCAGCAGTTTAATACAAATTATAAAACTAATAACACGCGTTTGAGATGTTTGATACTCAAATACTCTTTGCTGTATATGTTGTATAGTCAATATTCTGTGCTAACAAAAAAAACCTCTCGAAGCATTTCTGACTTAAAGGTGCAGTAAGTGATTCTGGAGATATTCGATTCTGTTGACATTTGAACTCAACAGCAAAACAAATACACCCCTACCTTTAGTGGTCCTACAGAAACATCTCCAAAGTGAATAATATTGCACAGGTAAATGTATATATTTAATATACCATAGTATAACATTAGTTCTAACAACCACACAGCAAGTACTGGTTAGCAAACTCTAGCTACAGTAGCCGCTGTGGTGTTAACTATCACCAACATGAGCAAACAGGACAAAACCATACCGACCTACTGGTTCTGTAAATTAGCAGAAATGTTTCCCACAGCAGAAACCGCCTCATACCTGTACATGCCTTGCAACTCTCCATATGTCTGTAGCATGTCGGCCTGCGCTGTGCAGCCGTCTGGCAACGGTGCTGGCACTTGATTCATGGAGGGCATCACAGCTCGCTGAAAGTCTCCAATCGTGCCTGTTGGGTCAGTCAGCACATGAAGATGCTTCCTGTCACTTGTGCATTTCTTCTTCTATCCACCAACAGCATGCTATGCTAGTATCCGCACGACTGGTATGGTGCACTATACGTAGATAAGACCATCCCGCTTCCCCGCGCCCTACGATCCGACCACTTTCGGTCTCGTCCAACTGCTCGAATTGCTCAAACTCTTTCCTGATGCAGAGTTCACTTCAGTCGGAATGGAATGTACCTGCAACCGGACGACCTTAAATAGTCAGTCAGGTACAGCGAGAGAGAAAACTGAGTCATTTGCATGTGTCATGATGTCAAACCTGTTTCCTTCTGGGTGCAGCTATTTTCTGATGATGAGTGTAATACTACTCTGTGCTGGTCCTGACCATTGATGATCAGGGTGGGGGTGGGGGTGTTATTATATTACATAGAGGAACAGATGAACTACAGTCTGTAACTGTAGAACTGTATATTTAAATGTGGTAGATGGACCTGATAAAAGAGTGACCTTTCAAAGTTCCTTTTATTCACGCTTCTGTGGGATCTTTGCTCATTTGCATTTGTTCTTTGGAATGGCACGTAAATGAGCATCAAAGTACAGAAGCAGCACACAAACAGTTACTGAGTTCAGTTAGCACGCAGGACCTACACCGAGGCAGACACAGAGACCAACAGAAGCAGCTTCTCAGGTAAGAACTCCTTTAAGACTCCTCAAGCTGAAGCACCCTCCTTACGTTCTACCTGTTATTCATTGTAATGCTGTACAATAAGAGATCGTAAGCTCCCCAGACGATTGGTGAGCCCCTCTGTGATGTTCTGGGGGGTGTTTTAGTGGAAAAGGGTTCTTTGGTTGAGGTGACGATAGGTCAGGTGACGATGGAGAACAGGTTTTGTCTTTGGCTCATCATCTTACTGAGGACCTTAACATCCCTATCCCTGTATCCCGGGGTGACAGTTCTTGGGCTTACAGAGCTGCAATGTGACTGATTAGCTAGAACCGTCCATGTGAATGATCTATAGATGTGTCTCCTGGTCTTTTCTGTAAGGTAGTGGTTTGTGTAGAAGTGTGTGGGTAATAGTGCTTACTGTGTGAAACCTTGGCTAGAGCTCACACGGCATCAGCAGCATCACCTGTTCATCTCCACCTCCTATAAAGCCCCTCTGGCTGCACCCAATACCACATACTACAGTGCTCTACACACTGCACTAATGAAGGGCCTTCTATTGGTGGTGTAGGAGCTTTGACAGGCTGTTTAGTGTGGTAGTGTGCAGCTATGGACACAATATCTCTCTCCCCTCTCCTTCCTCCTGTGGTTCACCTCCTGGTTGTGGTGTACCTGACCTTTGCTCCTTGAACTCTGCTGTTGTCTGATGACTCTAATATCTGTGTATTAGTCTCCTCAGATCTCTGATTGTGGCTTTAGGTGGTTTGTGTAACTGTAATGTAACCCTTTCTCTCTCGGCTCCAGCTGGGCTCTGCGTTGTGTTTGATGTTATTGAAGGGACCAGGAAGCGCAGAAAGGCGGTGTTGTCAGCTGGTGGCGCTGTTCTTTTTATTTTCTCTTTCGCAGACAGCAATTCTTCAGGAAAGCACACCGTAGTGTCATAAATCAGTTAAATTGTACAAATGTCTAAACAGTAAATAATGTTTAACAGTAAATAAATTACATTTAAGTAGCATTTATAGCTCACCATCAGAAACACAGCTCCACACTGAATTTACAGAGCACATAAAAATACAAAAAATACAAATACTGCTTAAAAAGGTTTAAAGTTGCAAAGTCTACGTCTAAATCAGGTCACAGTAAAATAAAACTGATAAAATAAATGAATTTAGCCACCAGCTACACCACATTAATTCAGTAACGGAGAAATATAGTTCAATATGGGTAACTAACTGCACAAAACATGTCGTCCATCCATAATATGTACAAAATAATGATGGATGTTAGATATTTTTTAAGGATTTACTACAATTACTCTTAGAGCAATGCTCAACATGTCTTACCTTCAGGGAAGCACACAACATTGTGCCTTCCTGAGTGAACAGTAGAAGAAAACAACAATGTGGAGCGCGTCTAGAGGCCACAACTAGTAACACCACCTTACAGTAACTAAACCATAACTCCTACATCATGATCTAATGTGCTGGTGATGGAGGTTGTAGGTGGTGTTTAACGTGTGAACCGTGTCTCTCTGCTTCTCCACAGTCATGAGTTCAGCTCTGTATGTGCTGCTGCTGTTCTCAGGTCAGTGTAGCTTCATGATCATCTGTAAGACTCTCTGCTGCTTCATTACTGTACTGTGATGCTGATGAGAGCTTTTAACCTCTACAGCTCTGTGGACTCTCTCCTTGGGTGGGACTCGTCACTTTCATCTGGTGAATGAACAGAAGAACTGGACTGAAGCTCAGAGCTACTGCAGAGAGAACTTCACTGACCTGGCCACCATTGAGAGCCAACAGGAGATGGATGCTCTGCTAGCTGTTGTCAGGGGAACAGGAGGTCGACAAGGTCAGGGGAACAACCAGATATAATTTATTCTAATTTATTCGTATCAGTGCCGGACACTGTGTGTCAGAATGAAGAGATGAATGGAATCAGTGAATGAATTTACAGAGAATACAGATATAACCACTTTACCAGCTCACCATAACCTCTCTCACACTCAGCAGAGTCCCATATACCCTACTGTTAAATATCAGTTTACTTCAATTAAATATTAATACAATAATAATCTACTAATAATAACATTATTAAACTACACTTATTAATACACACTGATTAACACTGGACTAGTTGCCCCCTATTAATTGGAGTTTGAGACCCCCAATACAGAGCTCCATTTCATTTTTTAATTTTCTAAAGACCAACTGCATTATATTTATCACTGTTAAAATATCCCACAAATTCTATTTCCACTTCAGTACAGTGGTCTTCAATAAAACATCAAACGTCTGAAAATTAATCACTAATTAATAAAATCACTAAACTGATCATGTGACTGTGAGGATGATGGTATGTGGATGATGATGAGCACTGAGAGGTCAGTGTATTAATCAGTTTACTGATCAGGTGTTAATGTGTTTCTAGAGCTGGACCTGGTCAGATGGGAGTACCTCCTCATACAGATACTGGAACACTGGAGAGCCGAACCACGCAGTGGGTGATAACTGTGTACAGTTATGGGATGGCCCTGAATACAAATGGAATGATGCAGGCTGCAACTGGACAAATCCATTTATCTGCTATGAAGGTGAGTAATATAAGCTGGTGAAATGCAGTACATCTCTTACAGACTCAGTTCATCCAGTGTTACTGTCTGTTTGGAGCAGGTTTATGGACCACCATCACAACAGATCTGACACGATTCTGTCAATATCTACAGGTTAAACAGATGTATTGGTTTAACCATGCAGGAGCTGCAGCTATTTAATACAGCCCTTGCCTTCAGTTTTGTCTTCAGTGAGTGAAGCTTGCTTAACTGGGTTGCGGTCATGTGACTGATTAACCGTGACATTTCTTGGCATTAAGAAGCTCTCAGTCTGCTTGTGCAAAAAATTTGAAGCTTCTAATTTAGCAATGAAGCTAAACATGTTGCTGACAGGGTTGAGCACTTACATACTGACACTTAAAGAATCAATCCTCATATAACATCAGTACTCTTTAGTCAGTACGTATTAATACAGGGTCTGGGTTCGATTCCCAGGTGGGGCATCCGGGGCAAAAAAAGTCTCGGTTCAATTCCCGGATGGGGCTTTCTCGGGCAAGAAGGGTCTGGGTTTAATTCCCTGCTGGGGTTTTCTGGGGTAAGAAGGGTCTGGGTTCAATTCCCGGCTGGGGCTTTCTGGGGCAAGAAGGGTCTGGGTTCGATTCCTGGTTGGGCATCTGGGCAAGAAGGGTCTGGGTTTGATTCCCAGCTGGGCGTCCGGAGTAAGAAGGGTCTGGGTTCGATTTCTGGCTAGGGCATCTGGGTTAAGAAGGGTCTGAGTTCGATTCCTGTCTGGGGCAAGAAGAGTCTGGGTTCAATTCCTGGCTGGGGTGTCTAGAGCTAGAAGAGTCTAGGTTTAACTCCTGGGTGCAGCGTCCGGGGCAAGAAGGGTCTGGGTTCGATTCCTGGTTGGGCGTCTGGGGTAAGAAGGGTCTGGGTTTGATTCCTGGCTGGGCTTCTGGGGTAAGAAGGGTCTGGGTTCGATTCCTGGCTGGGCGTCTAGAGCTAAAAGAGTCTAGATTTAACTCCCATGTGGGGCGTCCGGGGTAAGAAGGATCTGGGTTCAATTCCTGGCTGAGCATACGGGGTAAGAAGGGTCTGGGTTCGATTCCCAGCTGAGCCTACGGGGTAAGAAGGGTCTGGGTTCGATTCCCAGCTGAGCCTACGGGGTAAGAAGGGTCTGGGTTCGATTCCCGGCTGGACGTCCGGGGTAAGAAGGGTCTGGGTTCGATTGGCTGGCTGGACGTCTGGGGTAAGAAGGGTCTGGGTTCGATTCCCGTCTGGGGCAAGAAGGGTCTGGGTTCAATTCCTGGCTGGGGCGTCTAGAGCTTGAAGAGTCTAGGTTTAACTCCCGTGTAGGTTATCCGGGGTAAGAAGGATCTGGGTTCAATTCCTGGCTGGGGCGTCTAGAGCTAGAAGAGTCTAGGTTTAACTCCTGGGTGCAGCGTCCGGGGCGAGAAGGGTCTGGGTTCGATTCCTGGTTGGGCGTCTGGGGCAAGAAGGGTCTGGGTTCAATTCCTGGCTGGGGCGTCTAGAGCTAGAAGAGTCTAGGTTTAACTCCCGCGTAGGTTATCCGGGGTAAGAAGGATCTGGGTTCAATTCCTGGCTGGGGCGTCTAGAGCTAGAAGAGTCTAGGTTTAACTCCTGGGTACGGCGTCCGGGGCAAGAAGGGTCTGGGTTCAATTCCCAGCTGGGTTCTTTCTGAGAAGAAAGTAACTGTAGGCTACATTAAAGTTTGCTGAATTAGCTTGGTTTATGTAAGCGTAGGGGTGGGCAATATGGATCATTGTCATGTATCACGTCACATTGAAGTGTCATGCAACTGTCTCTGTTGTGATCGTATGCCTTTAAGAAGCTCTGATATCCAGCCCTGAACTGTCTCTGTCACTAACTTCAGGAGATATCTCTGCAACACAATGCACAGATTTCTTTAATATACAGTTAAAACAGTTCGTTCCTCAAATTCTGTTGATGGTTTTAGATCATTTTGCAACATTTCAAACTGGAGGTTTTACCTACTGATTGCATCATTTTACATATTGTTCCTTTAATGGCCAAAGTACAGCCAAACAACTGAGGCAGTGGGGAGTTTTCACACTCAGTTTGTTCCACCCATAATAGGTTTAGATTCCCGCACACATGTAACCCAGCACTTCTTATTGCTGCTCCTGTTACGAGATCTGACACATCGGACTCTGTGAGGCTGTTAGCTATACAGTTCCTTAACCTGCTTTGAGGCTCAATTTCTAACTCCCCATTAACACTGAAGTATTGATTCACACATAACTATGTTCATCTGTTTGAAATATATCCCTCTCTCTCTCTCTCTTTCTCTCTCTTTCTTTCTCTCTCTCTCATTAAGTCATTCCTCTCATCCTGGTTAATCAGAACATGACATGGCTGGATGCCAAGGCATACTGCAAAAGGACCAATAATATGGAACTGGTCACTATTAACAGTCTGAAAACTCAGCACTGGGTGGAGTTTATTATTAAAAACGCCTCCACTGCTAACGTGTGGGTGGGTCTGCGTCACACCTGCACCCTGAATATCTGGTTCTGGATTGGTGGAGAATTTATGTGCTACCAGAACTGGGCTCCAGGGAACGGGACAGGGGTGGAGGACTGCAGTGGAGGAGAAAGAACAGGAGCGGTGCAGTCTGGAAACAAGCAGTGGGTCAGTCTGCCGGAGACTCAGACCCTCAACTTTATCTGCTCCACCCGTTAGTGTGTAGACGTGAGAACTCCAGTTTCTCCACTACAGTTCAGAGTCTAATATTCTCCTGTTCTTCCTTTTGGCTTAGGTGAGCATATAAACGTATCATGTCTAAACAAGAGAAGTGTGAAGCGAGCCCACCAATCAGGGCACAGCGCTCACTTGGTTCTGAGCTTGTTTTGAGCTGTTGGACAGAGCTTGGTTCCAGCTTGGTTCTAGCTACTCTCCTTTACACACTTCACAGTACATACTTCAGTACTGTTACTCTCCATACTTAAGTACATCTGAAGGTACATACTTTAGTACTGTTACTCTCCATACTTAAGTACATTTGAAGGTACATACTTTAGTACTGTTACTCTCCATACTTAGGTACATCTGAAGGTACATACTTTAGTACTGTTACTCTCCATACTCAAGTACATCTGAAGGTACATACTTTAGTACTGGTACTCTCCATACTTAAGTACATCTGAAGGTACATACTTCAGTACTGGTACTCTCAATACTTAAGTACATCTGAAGGTACATACTTCAGTACTGTTACTCTTCATACTTAAGTACATCTGAAGGTACATACTTCAGTACTGTTACTCTCCATACTTAAGTACATCTGAAGGTACATACTTTAGTACTGTTACTCTCCATAATTAAGTACATCTGAAGGTACATACTTTAGTACTGTTACTCTCCATACTTAAGTACATCTGAAGGTACATACTTTAGTACTGTTATTCTCCATAATTAAGTACATCTGAAGGTACATACTTTAGTACTGTTACTCTCCATAATTAAGTACATCTGAAGGTACATACTTTAGTACTGTTACTCCAGTGGAGGTCTAAAGGGCAGAGCTTCTACTGAAACTGGAGGACTAGCTTACCTCGGGGACCTGTACTCTAACTCCACCTCATGGCTTGTCTACTTCGTCCACCGCTGCTTCAGTCATATGATATTCTGTCTCTGAATTCTAACCATGCATCATTTACTTACTCTGCTACTCTAACGAAACACCGCCGATGAGTCCTTACCGTTATCACAGTAACACGAATAACCCTAAGATAGCTCAGTTGGGATCACATTTCTGTTCCCATTTGCCCCAAAAAACTAATCAAATGACAGGAATGAAACCTGGTGGATAGGTTTGACATTGTGAGACATGCAAATGATAAGCTGCTGAGCATGTGACGTAAGCAGAGATGGGTCTTATCGCTGTACCTGACTGACCCAACAGCCTTGATTGTTGACACTCAATGAGAAATGATGCCCTCCATGAGTCATCGTGTTAGTGCCAGGCTTAGTGGTGGCAAGGGATTCCAGAAGATAGACCTCTGATAGGTAGAATAAGAGAAGTCTAGTAAGGCTGTGTACAGAATCGCCTCCCATATACATTTCTCAGGCATATCCTCATACTGTGTAATGTATTTCTTTATTATTAATATGAAGGATCTATTGTACATTGTATGATGTCACTTTTACTTTATGCTGTCTGTGTGAAACACTTTGTGACTGAAAGAAGCCATTACTGCTGTGGCTGAACACTTCCTGTATTTGCTTGGTTGCTCTGTTTCCATTACCAGCAGGCTCCTAATAAAACCAACTGGTTAACAATACATGACTGGGGGGCTTTTTTTTACAGGTGGTGTACTTCCTATTGCCCTACACATGCACACATAGCATGCAGGTATACACTGTTCAGCCATAACATTATGACCACCTACTTACATCTACATTCACTGTCCATGTTATCAGCTCCACTGACCGTATAGGGGCACTCTGTAGTTCCACAGGTACAGACTGTAGTCCATCTGTTTCTCTGTATACTGTATTACCCTGTTCTTCAATGGTCAGGACCCCCACAGGACCACCACAGAGCAGGTATGATATGGGTGGTGGATCATTCTCAGCACTGCAGTGACCCTGACGTGGTGGTGGTGTGTTAGTGTGTGTTGTGCTGTTGTGAGTAGACACCTCATTGTCACTGCTGGACTGAGAATCGCCCACCAACCAAAACTATCCAGCCAACAGTATCCTGTGGGCAGCGTCCTGTGGGCAGCGTCCTGTGGGCAGAGTCCTGTGGGCAGCGTCCTGTGGGCAGAGTCCTGTGGGCAGAGTCCTGTGGGCAGCGTCCTGTGGGCAAAGTCCTGTGGGCAAAGTCCTGTGGGCAAAGTCCTGTGGGCAGCGCCCTGTGGGCAGCACCCTGTGGGCAGCGCCCTGTGGGCAGCGTCCTGTGACCACTGATGAAGGACTAGAGGATGACCAACACTGCACTGTGCAGCAGCAGATGAGAGATCGTCTCTGACTGTCCATCTACAAGGTGGACCATCAAGGTAGGAGTGTCTAACAGAGTGGACAGTGAGTGGACACAGTGTCTAAACACTCCAGCAGCACTGTTGTGTCTGATCCACTCACACCAGCACCACACACACTAACACACAACCACCACGTCAGTGTCACTGCAGTGCTGAGAATGATCCACCACCCACATCATACCTGCTCTGTGGTGGTCCTGCGGTGGTCCCGTAGGAGGTCCCTTCTTACTGCTCCTCTCCTACCCTGGAAGAACGAGGAGGAGCAGAAGGAAAGAATGAGCAGAAACTGGGAAAACGGTGTACAGCTGATTCCTTTCAATCTCATTAAAGCAGCATCGTGCCAGGACTGGCATGTCTTGCTCTAGGGTCCCCCTGCAGGTACTGAGCGTAATTCACTTTTACACCACTGCCCCTGCATTTGTTTACAGACTGATGGTGCAGTCTGTGATGGTCCAACTCTTCCACATTGTGTTTATGTACATCATTTAAGCATATAGATGGCAAAGTAATTTTTTGAAAAAATCCCTATTGCTCCTTTAATATTTATAGATTATATGGTTATATTTAATCTTTTTAGATGTATACTGTATACGTAGCATTACATGTGACGGAAATGCTAACTTCAGAATCACAAAGTAATGATATGGGGGAGAACAAGCCAGGGCAAGCTGGTTAGCATGCTAACTTTGGTAGATACCTCTGCATCATGATACATACACATCTTTGACGCACTGTCACAACTGTTATTTCTTCACATTCTGTTAATAGTTTGACCTAAAAACGTACATATTGCTCCTTTAATCTTCAAAGATGTATGGTTATATTAAATCTTTATTGATAAATACTTTATAAATAGTATTATATGTGTGGAAATGCTAACTTCAGTAGTACAAAGTGGTATTACGAGACAGGACAAGTCAGGGCTAGCTGGTTAGTATGCTAACCTAACACATGCTAACACCATACATAGATGTCTTTGACAAACTGTCAGAACAAACTTCTGAACAATTTTAGTTCATTTTTAAATGTCTCAAACTAAAAAAAATTACATATTGCTCCTTTAATTTTCATAGGTATATGTATATAAACTGTATAAGTAGTATTATATGTGATAGAAATGCTAACTTCGGTAGCACAAAGTACAAGGTGGCTAGCTGAATAGCATGCTAACTTCAGTATATCTGCAATAACATGCATAGATATTCTTGACACACTGTCACAGCTATTTTGAACTAAACATTTTACATATTGCTCCTTTAATCATAAACATATATGTACACACACTATTATATGTGATGTAAGTGCCAGTCTCACAATGGTGATTGTGGTATTTTATCTGGAATGGCCACCTATGGATAAATCAGAGCTAGCCCAAGCAAAGCCTGCAGCCCATTCAACTCGAAACCCCACCCAGTGATGGAGTAAACATATAGTCCTCCATTTTTGTTTTCTCTTTAAAGTAGTTTTCCTGAGGACTGTCTTGTCTTTAAAACCTTTGGCCCCCCAGGACCAACAAGCATGAAGTAAAAAAAATACACACTTCACAACAGTTATTTCTTCACATTCTGTTAATAATTTTAGTTCATATTTTAATGTTTTTAACTAAAGAACTTACATATTGCGCCTTTAATCTTCATAGATGTATGGTTACAAAAACCCTGGGTGCCTGAATGAACGGCAAGCTCACCTGTTTCTGAGAGCAGCCAGCAGATGGCGCACGGATACCCTAGAATAACACTAGATAGTGCAGCACGCAGGAGGCATGTACACCAACTGGAGCACAGCCTGGGATAAACTTCCCATCCGGGTTATAGCCACGGAGAAACGCCCATCAGTACTGAGGGAAGAAGCCCTGGAGTAGGTCACTACATGGCTGGCTAGTTTCCCCCCTCATAAAGCCCAGGAAGACCCAAAGTGGACTGACCTTGGGCGAACCCACCCCGGAGAGAAATGAGGTGCATTGTGCCCGGGTGCCATAACTCCAGCGTGTCCGCGCGCTTCCACGCGTTTCCTCTGGCCGACAGCGCATTGTGTCGCACTTGGCTGCGCTCCGTCCAGCACCCCGGGTTTGGAGCCGACACGGACCTAAAAGTGGTCACTCAGGAGCGGCTGAAGGTCTGCAGCGACCACTTCGTAGCCGCAGACTACAAGGGCAACCGCCTGAAGGACGAAGCGGTTCCGTCCGTGTTCCCGTGGACGGGGATCCGGGTGGAGATGCTCTCCCAGCCGACAGAGGAGGTGGGTGGTCTGGGTGGCTCCGGCCAGGTGTAGTGGGTGTGTTTGAGCGTTGGGGGGGACCACCAGCTTCTGCCTCCAGGACTGGAGCTGTGCCTTGCCTCCTACTCATCCCAGCTTCTTGTTCCAGCTTCCCGTTCCACCTTAAATGGTGTAGAACTGCCGAGGTTCGTCTATAGGCAGGACACTTAACCCATACTACTAGGAATAATGCATAGACAGACTGGATAAAGGAAGCAGCGTAAAGATAGATATGCTGAATGTGAGATACGCATGGACAGTCCAGGCAATTTCACTGTGGTCAGAAAACACAAATACTGAACACACGTGTGTCCAGAAGCATATACAGCTATACAGTACACCTTCATTAGGAGTCCAGTCACTGAGTATACTAAGCTCCCTGGACAAAAACATTTAAGGTGGTACTTACCTCAGGCTCCCGAGGATGATGCGACTATAACTACCTGAGGGGTGTGAGTGACGGGATCCATAGATTGGGAAGAGGTGTTACAGTGCAGGCAATGTCTCGTTCCATGTTTGGTAAATGGCTCCAGAGCAGATGTTAATGATTGCCTAAAAGGAGGGACTGAGCATGTGGGCGTGGCCAAAGACCATAGTGTGAAGGAAGTAGCTGAATCTGCAGGTGTATGGAAGTGTACGGTCATACGGGTCTACCAGCGGTGGGCATTGGGCATTGATGTGGGAGACATCCAGACACTTGGCCATTTACGTTACTGGTGTAGGTGGAGGTGTTGCACACTGTTCGTTTCAGTCACAGGAGACTCTGTTTTGGTCTGGTGGCCATAGTAATAAAGTGGGAAGGGTTATATACAGTTACTTATGTGTAATGTGTTACTGAAATACCATTGTACATTTGTATAACCTGAATGGACAGCGTTTGTTTGTGAGTCAGACTCAAAAACTGGTCTACCTGAAGTTATCGCTCGTCCCAAGACAGTTTTTGAGGTGTCTGAGTTTATCATTCTTGACCATCTGATGTAATTCCTCATTTAAAGGAGACATCTGACAAAGAAGACTCTCCGGTTGCAACCTGCTCCCAAATGAAAGAGGAACCAAATCAGAAAGGTAAAGATCTGACGCTAATACATTAAATGTATATGCTATACATGCATTGTCCACTTCATTAGGTACAGCTAACCTTGTGTCTACACTCACTGTCCATTGTAGCAGCTCAACTGACCATATAGGAGCACTCTGTAGTTCTACAGTTACAGACTGTAGTCCATCTGTTTCACTTTCCCTGGTCTTCAATGGTCAGGAGCCCCACAGGACCACCACAGGGAAGGTAGTTCAGACACAGCAGTGCAGCTGGAGTTTGTAAACACTGGGACCACTGTTTTCCCAATGTGAAGTATGGCAGAGCGTTCTGTGCTCTGAATGAGTACCTGTGTCCGTTTCCCATACCACAACAGTGAAAGCAGGTTCTCTTTAGCTTCTGTGGTCACATGGTATCTCTCAAGCAGACATGAACAACAGTCGTAGCGATGGAGGAACATGTGTCAACACAAGGAGTGACAGACAGCAATTCTGACTAGCTAGTCATTTTATTAAAGGTGGTCACCTGACTCGGGTGACAGCGCCTGATGATTCAGCGACGGCTGTATTTGACCAGTCAATGCAAGTTTACAGCTCCACTTATATATTAGATTGGTACGCTAGGTACCCCAGTGAGAAGGGTGACCAAGCCCATACTGACCACTCTGTTCAGTGGGGACAACTGTCTAGCCAAGCTAAATTTGGTCACCCTTCTCATTAGGGTACCAACCATGCCCATCTGTTGGTAGCCCCCTTTCATGATGTTCGTTAGTGGTCAGGACCACCACAGGGCCCAGCTGACACACATACCATGCTGCAAACCATTGACTTGTCACTTGCATTGATCTCTGCATCAAGAGTGGTGCCCACTCTATTAGACAGTCCTGTGTTACTGGTTGGCCTTGTAGATGTACAGTCAGAGACGACAGCTCATCTGCTGCATGACTCCAGTAAAAGTACAAAAGTATCAGGTCAAGAAAACTACTGGAGTACTGAGACACTGGTAGACCTGCACTGGGATGTCTTAGTAAGTCCAGCATCTATTAACACGGGGACTGAAACCTTTAAGAATGGATTTGTCTATTTATTTAATTATGTTGGTCTAAAGTATCATTCTAAAACTTCAAAGTCAGAGATGTGACCAATCAGAAAACAGCACAGATGTTGAAATAACACTAGATAACCCAGACAAACAATGAGTCCCCTCTGTGATGCCCTGGGGGCATTTAGTTAGGTGGAAATGGGTTATTTGGTTGAGGTGACAGTAGATTTGAACCACAGTGCCCACACTGAGCTGCTGGAACTACCAGGTTTTGCCTTTTGCTCATCATCTTTAGGTACAGCGATAACAAAACATTCCTATCCCAGTATTCCAAGATGGCAGTTCTGGCATTTACAGCGCTGCTAATGTGACTGATTGGCACGATGAGCACATATCTGGACTCCATTGGAAATCTGTAAGACTTCCTGGAACAACCAGTAAGACACCAGGGAAGGCATGCACCAAATCTGGCCCAACTGACCAATTATTTGATGTCACAGGGGACTTGGTTTTTTTGTTAGGTGGGCTTATTACTACTAGGAAGTACTCAGCAGTACAAATCCCCCAATAGTATACTGAAGTAAACGTGCTTGATTCACTGTAGCTACCTGCTACCCACCTCTGCTTAGAAGCCTGAGTGGTCTCAACAGCCAATGCGTGCAAGGCATGGGGTCCAAGAAATGGGACTGAGAGTCGCTGACTTGCACCCAGAGTCTTTGAGATGGCAGGGCTAAATCAGAGTGAAAGCAGGAAGTACCGTAAACCCGCTGTAATGCAGTGGTTGTGTTAAATGTGTTGTTGAAATATGATTATATATAATATGAAATTATCTTTTCAGCTTTCAGGATCAGCCAAACGCCTGAAGTATCCGGAATCCTGAAGTAAGTGGTGAATTTCAGTTCTGAGTTTGGGGCTTTGAAGTTATAAAAGGTGCCATAGACCTCATTTCCTCAGTACTTAAACTGTTCTCTGATGTTCTACATAGAAGGTCTGTGACTTTGGTAGCCCAGATATGGTGCCCATTTACACCCTATGATCTGGCTCCTGAATTTGAGACTAGCTGTTTTCCCTTTTTGTGGTGAGCTCATCTGATGAGCTCTGCTCCGATAAACTCCAGCCTCATTCTATTTAGTTAGCTATGCTAGTTACTTGGCGCTAATGCTAGTAGCTAACGTTACCCATACTAGCTACTAGCTTTCTATCTGAACATCAACACACAGTAGATTCAAGTTGTTCCTCACTATGGAATTCTCAGTTTAAGATGATCTGCTTCAACCGGCAAACAGGGATACAATCACACAGCATGGCTGCTACTTACAGGCTGCTGTTGGAGTCGTGATCCTAATAAAGGTGGAGCTGCTCCTCTCTTCAGTCCCTTCAGGGTCGAACTCTGAGCAGAGCTGTTCCATATTGTCCAAGAGTCTGGAGTAAGATGTGCAGACTGCAGGATTAAAGTTGTTGGGGATCCTGTTAAAGATGTGGGAGCGGATGTTGTTTTGGGAATTTTTATTCCACCTCAACTGGTGCTGTAGTTGGATTCTGGCACCTGTACAAGCTGCTGCATTTAAGGTGGAATGTAACATTACCTTAAGAGGCTGGTGAATAGGAAGCATCTCCAACCTGGTTCAAAGATGAACAGCAACCATGTACCACTGATAGTTGGGTTCCTTGGGTGGTCCATCATGTTGGTTCTGCAGCCCCATTGTGGTTGTATGTAAATTCTGGGGGTGTAAATATTAATGAGTCTGTTCCGTAACAGTATATGATTTGGGAATCGGCCCGTTTAACCATCCGCTACCGTAAATGCAGGATCTGTATTTGAAGGAGGAACCACAGTGTTTGAGGTTCACAGTATGTCAGTTCTATGTACTGAACTTACCTTATTCAACTACAGCAATGTAGATACAGTCATATGGCACCTTTATCTACCACTGCTGTCGAATAATTATTAAAGCAACAAAGAAATACCTTCATTTCTCCTCCTTGCAGGGGTAGTGAGGTGATGGTGAACACACAGTGTTTGCTGGAGCTCTTCAAGTGCTGCTCCGTTTGTCTGGTTGAGTGCTGTGTGACTATCGAGGGCAACGAGAGGCTGTTCACAGTCATCCAGGATTGCCAGAGCTGTGGCCACCATAGGAAATGGAGAAGCCATCCTAACCCTGAGGATGAGCACATGGAGGCTTTCCATGAGGAACACCAAGACGGTGAAGATGCTATCCATGAACAACACAAAGACCGTAAGACAGCCATCCGTAAAAAACCCAGATACCACAAGAAGCCCTTCCATGAAGACCACAAGGATGAGGAGGCAGTTTTACACCCAGAGGTGCAGCACAAACCACAGCCTGGGAACAAGAATCGCCAGGTGTGTATTCATTCAGGCAACTGCATTACACATTAACAGGGGTCTTTAGCAGCCTTAACCTTTAGCGACTTACAAGGTCATTCGTATTACAGGTAGGCCAGTGCAGTGTTAAGAGTCTTGTTCGCTAACCCAACATGCCAGACGTCTCGGTATGGAGCTGTAGAGGCTCCTAATGGTGTCCTGTGATAATCCATCCCACACAGCTTGAACATCCTCACACAGTTCCTGCAGATGGTGCGGTAGGGGTGGAGGTGGAATGACACCAGACCTTCTGGACGTGTGTCAACAAACCATTCGTCTTGGAGCTGACCACGGTGACTCCACACACGGATTCGTTGGTCGTCTCCACCAAGACAAAAGCTGGACTCGTCACTGAAGATGAGCCCCTGCCATTCCGAGTCACTCCATGACAGTCTGGCATGACACCACTGCAGTCTTTGGTGACGGTGATGTGGTGTTAAGGACCGTTGTCACAACAGTCAACATTTATATGTACATGTGGTCCTGCCTTATGCAGCCGTCTGCCAGTGGTGCTGTTGGGTCAGTCAGGTACAGCGATAAGGCCCGTCCTTACTTACATCACGTTCGGTTTAATGTTTTGGGAAACAAGTGTCATTAGTCATTCCAGTGTCTATTCAATAGCCATTGGGTGTGTTTCAGATCATCCTGGTGTATCCTGGATTCAGCTCTGTTGTTTGGGCAAGCTCTTTCCAGACAGCTTTAGGTTTGCCTCTGAACGACTTTGTACACAGCGATGTTCACAATTCTATTAATCTCCCCATCTCTACTATAAGAAAAACAGTTTGAAGAAACATATAAGAAAAAGACTGTTTTATCACCAAAGGAACTAACTTTACAGATGGTTATAGTGTCCAAATACTTTTGGAGGCACTATATCCTAAGGCTTAATGGACAACCTGTCCATTTGTCCAAGTTGTGTCCAGTGTTTTTGGTGTCTAACATTTATACATAGTACAGCTCATAATTGTATTCTCTGCTTTGTCTTTAGAGTGCAGCAATGGTGCCCCACCGCATAAAGACCAAAGAGGTGTCGATGGAAATAAAGCAGATCATAGTGAGCATGCGAAACGAGAAGAAGTCAATTAGGCAGATAGGCAAATCGTTAGGCTTGTCCAAATCCACTGTTGGGTACATCCTTAGGAAGAAAGCCTGCACCGGAGACGTGAGCAACAGGAAGCGACCCGGCAGGCCGAAGAAGGCCACCGAAGAGGTGGACCAAATAATCCTTTCCCTTATGACGAAAAATCCTCGAACCCCAGTTCAGCAGATCAAGAACACTCTGAAGGAGGTAGGCAGGGAGGTGTCTTTGACCACCATACGGAGAAAACTGCATTCCTTAAACCACGCGATAGAGACCGCTTTCCTTCAGAACCTGAAGATGGAAAAGTAGCTTCTCTCCTCTTCCCTCAGGCACTGGAGTCAAGGCTTTTGTTAAATACACTTCTTTTCGTGATGAAGGAAGTCCTGGTTGTCTTTTGCTGACCGCATGAGACACGTTTCCGTCTGACAAGTGGATGAAATTCAACATGCTGCAAAAGGGTGACAAGGCAACCCGTAGTTAGTTTCTAGCCAGTACAGCTTACGAAGCATTATATCAAGCTTTTAGAGGACACTGTTTAATGACTCAAGAGAAGCTGAGGCCTTTTCTGGACATCCTGGAACAACGTGTGGAGCAGTTACGGAGATGGTGATACAGCTCAATGAAACTAAGTATCTGAATCCATGGACAAGAGAAATCCATTCATCCATCATCTAAACTGCTTGCCCTCCTGGATCCCGGGGGTTGCTTGAGCCTTTTCCAGTGCCCCTTGGGCGGGAGGCAGTAAACCCTGGACCGGGCACCAGTCCATCACAGGGCAGATGCACAGACATACACACATTGACTGCATATCTAGTTACCTGGACTTTGGGAAGAAACCGGAGCACCCGGTGGACAATCCATACAGACACGTGGAGCACATGCAAACTCCACAAAGAACGGATCTCATTTTCCTCAGAAGTCTTCATTAGCCTGTTCATCAGTTACCAGGAGATTTCCCTAATGAATGGGGCTGCCAAGGATAAGCGAGTTAGGTTCTCGCACCACAAACTGGATTATGTTGGAAACTGGAGGGCCACAGACAGGACCCCCTGGAGATACTAGGACGTTCTAATGCACTTAGTCAATAAACCTCATGGTGTGCCAAGTCCTGTGTACTCCACCATAACAGCCCAATATAATGGCCTTCCCATGCCCAAAATAAAGGGTTTACACAGAAAAAGGATCAGACTGTTTGTGTGTCTGTTTGAATGGTACATGATCTCTATGCAGGTGGGCATGTGCCGGTTAATGTGTGCTTGGGTGGGTGTTGGATCACAGCAACATAAATGCCTTTGAGTCCTTCTTGTTACGGGACCGTATTATAATGTATACAGTACTAAGCACAAGGCAGTGATCGTCGTTTATTTATGGAAGTTCCAGTCAAAGTAAAAGCCCTCTATTAAGTAATTACTCTGACATTTATGAGACTTGACACAAGAGTATCAGTAAGATTAGAGTCAGTCACTGATTTTCCCAAAAAACGTGTCTTAGAAAATGGGGCATTGCCTCCTGACAACCACCTGGAAGGCCTGGTGGACACACCACCACTGTCCCTCCTTCAGATAAACACTTAAAACGTTCACCTTGGAGAGGGAGGAGAAGATCAAGCACTCCTGCTTCAGATCTAAGAACATCCACAGGTGTTTCTGTCCACCCGTCTTCCCCTGTGAGAAGAAGACACCTCAATGCTATGGAGGTCTAAAAGGAGGTGTAGCTGTTCAAGAAGCTCCTCACTGAGAAAAGGAGACAGACACATCCAAGAAAGCAGCTGCTGGTGTTCTCAGTACAATGAAGACTGACCAGTCCAGAACCTCATCACCACTGAATGTGTGGGTTATTTGCAGAGAATCCAACCAGCTTCTGAAGGTGTAGAAACACTCGTCATAGATTTCCTTAAGAATGGACGCTGGATTGGACCCACTAAACTCAGCTTGTTTTTAATGGCAGAATTTGCTGCTGGTTCTGTGTAACCCTCTGGTAAATATATTGGCTGTCCAAAGAAAAACATGTATCTCCAAAATGGTAACTTTACAGGTGACAGCAGAAACCTTGTTTAACTGTAATGTAAGTCAATGGAACCAGACATCTTTACCAAGCAATTTTGGGCCATTTCTGTTGGTCCATTGAGATTTTAAGCCATTGAAATCAATAGAAACTGAGATATATCTTTTTTTGGACAGCGACGATATGTTTTCTATTTGTTCCTTGATGCTAAAAAGAATAGGCCTCGTTCACCAACATTTTCCCAAATTGTTTGTTCTTAACTTTCTTCCTAAGAAACATAGTAAGACAGTCTCCATCAGACTCATGAGAGGGTGCATAGATTCTGTTCTTACCTGAAAACAAATCCCTGCATGCTCCGAATCGTCCTAAAGACTTGTTGGTGAATGACCCCTGATAACCTGCCCCAGGTTATCAGGGGCAGGAACTGACTGGAAAGCTGGTTTCTGACTTATGCAACGTACAGTACTGAAGTAACAAGCAGGACAATCTCATTTGTCATCACAGTTTAATCATAAACACTACAGAATATAAACAACGAGGACGGCTCTGTAATTGGTTACAGTAGTAATTATCCCAGGAAAAAAACGACTGAAGCAGCTGACAGTTACATGACGGACATGTTACAATCAAGTAGACTGTAATGAGAATAGTAATTCAGGGAACTCGGCCAGTCACCTGAATTGGAAACGTTGTGCTAATTTGCTAATCAGATTTTCTGAGGGTTTGTTGAATGTCCCAATTCCCAAAATTAACAATTTACTAAACATATCGCTGCTGTCCAGTGAAAAACATGCATCTCCACTTTTGTCCATTTTTACTTTTATGTATCATTTGAATACGTCAGCTGCTGTTTACACTGTGTGAGAATCTCATGATGAATGGACCAATAGAAATAGCCCAAAACTGCTTGGAAAGATGTCTGGTTCCATTGACTTACACTGAAGTTAAATTAGGTTTTTGGCCTCTCCTGTAAAGTGGCCATTTTGGAGATACTTGTTTTTCTTTGGACAGCGACGATATGTAAATCAGGTTCTGAAGTCTTGTATGTACACTACAAATGGTGAAGATGTGCTAATACTGGACACACCTAGCAAACCTCCTTTAAACCATTCAATATCAGCCATCCTTAAGGCCCTCTTTCAAGGTGCTCTCGATGTTTCCGTGAACCCATGCGTGTCGGAAGTTGGGATCAAAGAACAGTTGTTACTATGACCGAGTTTTGGAACCATTGATCCAGATACTAGCGAGTCATGAGTAGTAAATGGAGATGAACATACAGGAAAGTTGCAAGTCTGTTTCGCAAAAGTGTCTAGAAGTGCCAAAAGTGCTCAGCAAGCACAGAGGTGGTCTTGAGAAGACCACTCAGTTGGACTGGTTTTATGAATTTGCTCATTAGAATGGTTTTCATGGTACTGATCTGACTTTTACTCAGATGGATAGATTGTGCACCAACAAAATTCCTACCTTTACTTTCTTAAGCCCTTCATTTGGCCGCAAGTCATCATGGAAACAATGTACGACCTGAATTTCTGTGATTATACCTCCACACACCTTTCCTTTATACCACCCGTCCAGCCTTTGCAGATATTCTAAAAGTAGTTGGATTGACCTCAAAATCTTTGATGCAATCATCAGTCAACCAGTCCTGATAGCAATCCACAATAGAATTAACCAAGAGTGTTAAATCTGGTATCTACTGTATGCACAGAGTTGCCAGTTAATTAGGTACACTTTGTAAGGGTGAAAAAGTGCGGTGCAGGAGCCAGACCCAGGAAAAGGCACTGGTCCCGGGGCACTCCAAAAACACACGCCCAGGACGCACTCCATGCGGGGTAGAAGTGGTGTTTATTGGCCTAAGCAACCACACATCTCACCATTACTGTCCGGAGTAACTTAGAAGCAGCTGCATCAGACGGGAGGCTAGGCTACAACTAGCTCCTTCGTCAAGTGCACGTAATCAACCGTTACAACTTACTGGCCATTTTATCAGGTATCTTTGTAGGCATACATCTCCTGACCCTCGGGACAGCCAGTGATGGGATATCATTTGGGTAGCGGACCATGTTTCACTATAAGAGAGTAAAATTAGTCTGTATGTATCAGCACTAAATAAATAAACACCATATTCACAGCTTCTGATCTACTGGTTCTGTTTTTTCCCCGTTCCAGATGATCAAATGTCTGAATAGTAAACATCCAGACCGACTGTGTATTATGCAAATCTAAAGTAGCACAATGTTATATTTTTGACCTATCGCCCAGCTCTACAGACAACTGTAAGCCTAACCAGGTGCCCCTACACTACTGTTCAAAAGTTAAACATTGTTCATTTAACAACAGTTCATTTAAACGTTACAAGCTACTTACTGAAATGGTATTTTTAAATGTTTGATTCAATATTTCAAGACTTATGCATCAAATATTCATTAAATGATAAATAATTTAGTAAAACTCTGTTACACTACAGACTCCTCATCAAATTCAAACCCTTCCATCATCATTCCAGACCCCTCCAAATCTGGACATCATTCTTATCTCGAACTTTATTTCTATGGTCAGTTTCCTCATGTCCTACTAATTATCTGAAACCTGTGCAACCAAATTATCAAAAACACTGATTCCACACTTTTGAATGGTAGTGTACATAGCAGGCATGTCTGATAAAACGGGTTGTACCATACCAGAGCACATGAAACTCAGGGAAAGTGCAGAATGAGCTCAGTGGTATGGGGTGGCGTCACAATTGAGACTAAGCTATGTAAGTGGCTTTCAGCATTTAACACTTACTGTATGCTGTAGCCTACCCAAGCTGGCCTGCTGTTTTGGTTACATGGCCTGAAGTTGGTCATGTCAAACTTGGATAACCCATACAGGAATTATGGGCACCTGGTTTAGCAGCTAGACGTTACTTTGAACAGATGGAGGAAATCCAACCCCCTGGTGAAGTTCAGTTTACCAAACATGCCATCAGTGTCATAATGCCAGGCTCATCAAGTTTGTTCAGAGAACATGCCTTCCTGGTTGTTCTAGTTGTTCGAGTCACAAACTGAATTCATAGGGGGAGTTGCATGAAATGAGCAAAACCATACATCCCCCTTTTCACTGTGTACCTTCATCAAGGCAACCCACACTGTGCGGCTTAGCATCCACCTCTGTACCGTGTCCTGCTCTCTGGATCAGCTCGGCACTTTAGTGTCTCCTGCATGATGGTACCGCATCAGGTGGTTCTTCAGGCTGACGTTGTGATTGAAACACTCTCCACACTGCTCACACATGAAGGGCTTCTCCCCGGTGTGGAGACGCATGTGGGAGCTGAGATTTCCAATTTGGTTGAAGGAGCGATCGCACACCTGGCACCTGAAGGGCTTCTCTCCAGAGTGAATGAGCTTATGCCTCTTCAGCATAATGATGTCCCTGAAGCGCTTCCCACAGGAATCACAGGCGTACTTATATGGACCTCTATGTAACTTCAGGTGGCTGTTGCGTTTGTGAATGTTGTCGAATCTCTCCGGACAGTCCGGACAGCTGTATGGCTGTGTTTCCTTCGGGTGGGTCTGCTCATGCTCCAGCTTTGACGGCCTGTTCGTGAAGAGCTTCAAACAGTACTTGCACGGGTGGTCTGCGTCCTTGTGGAGCTTACTGAAATGTCTCTTGAGGCCGATCTCGGTGTGGAACCTCTTCCCACACTCTGGACAGACGATGGATTTGGCCTTTTCACATTTGTGCTCCTTCCTGCCACTGGATTCGGGTTCCGATAAAACAAGTTTACCACATTCCTGACAGACTTTATGAAGGGGTTTGGCTCCATGCTCCTTTTCGGCATGTTTCTGAAAGCTGGCAAAGTTACGGAAGTGCACAGGAAGGTTTTCAAAGCTATGGGTCTCAACGTTGTCACCGGCACCACACTGGGCACAGGCGAACACTTTCTTGTGGTGACGGAGGGAACAGGGGAGCGTAGCATCCGCCTTGCAGGCTACACACCAGACTACCAGTTTATCCCGGCCGTCCTCTGTTAAAGCACTAAAGAGGTCTTCGTCCATGGATAAGTCAGAGTCTACGGCCACCTCAACCAAACGGGGTTCCCACTCATCCGAACTGTCCTGCCTCTTGGATTTCCTCTTTCGTGACACCTTCTTCTCCTCCTCTTCCGCACTAAAGAGATCTTCATCCAGGGATCCGTCAGAGTCTACAGCCACTTCCTCCAGATTGCCCTGCCTTTTACACTTCCTATTCCTTGTACTCCTTCTTTCCATGTGCATGAAAAAACCCTCATCCTTGGATATTTCAGAATCTGCAGCCGTTTCGTCCACACGCTCCTGCTCCCTAGAATCCTTCTTACCCGTATTCTTGTCCTCCGTCTCCTCCTCTATTAAAAGACCTTCGTCCATGGAGTCATCAGACTCTGTATCTACTTTGTCCGTACTGTCTTGCTTCTTGGAGTCCTCCATGTTTGTTTGCTCCGCTACCTCTACCACGAAGACGCCTTCATCTTTGGACAGTTCAGAGTCTGCTGCCACTTCATCCAAGCGGTCCTGTCTCAGGGATCTTCTCTTTCCAGTTTTCTCTTCAGTCCTCAGGTAATACGACCTGCTCTTTCCGACTAACACCTGCTCGCGGTTCTGTTCAGGGCCTTCGTTATCCGATGACACAATCTGAATCACAACCTGCAGGAAATGGAAAGCCTTTGATTAGTCCACTTACCCTGGTTTGAACAAATGCATTTATGTGGTTGCTATGTTACACTGCCAAAAGTATGTGGACACCCAAACTTCACATGCATAGGCTTCTATTGAACATCTCATTCCAAAACCACAAGCATTCATATGCAGTTTGTCTGCCATTTGCATATATAACAATTCTGGAACATGGCTACAGGAATTCAGTTCCGTCTGTAGTCCTGGTCCTACCACCACACACAGCGTCAACCCAACTAATGCTCCTGATCCAGGAGTTCTGATCTTTTAGAGCAACGTGCCATGTCTGTACTCTCCAGGACCAGAATCGGGTACCACATCCCAGGAGCATTAAATAGGCTGGATGCTGATGTTGAGCAATACGAAGTCCGACTTAGAATCAGCATTCCAGTTCCTCCAAGTGAGGCTGAGGAAGTGATGGCAAGTCAAGTTCCTCCACACCAACCTGTAGGGAAAACTTAACTCCAAATTAAACTAACACGCCTGAACCAGGTAAAGAAGGCTTTCAAAAGCACCTGGATATTAGAGCCAGGTGATGGATCTGAACTGAATCTGAATCTGTCTCCTGCTGAAGGGCATTATTGAGGCTGGACGCTGACACTGGGCTGCGATATACAAGGTCTGGTATAAGGTCTGGCTTTTATTCAGTTTTGCAGGTTATCAGTGAGGTAGAGTAGATGGGGAGTCAGGTTCCCCCCCCAAACTTAGCAAGGCATTTCATTATGCACCTCACTTTGCACATGCGGGAACTCACATGCTGAAACACACTGTAGGCTAGAACCTTGACATTTCCTCTTACTTGAACATTACAGGGGCCCAAACGTCCCCAGATCACTGTCCCACCTTGATCAGTTTTTACAGTAGTTACTATACATCCCCAATACACCAAACCCGGATTCATCCGTCAGACTGACAGATGACGCGTGAATCATCACTGTCGCTCCTTCACTTCTCCAAAGTTCAATGGCTTGTGTGTGGCATTTTAGGCAGGTCTATATACTTGATTATATGTATTTGTTTACAGGGTGTTAAGCTTAAAAAAAATAAAAAATAAATAACCACCTGATCTGAAGGGGTGTCCACATACTTTTGGCCATATAGTGCATTCCAACAATTTTACAAGGCATCAAAGGGCGTTCTTCCTAAAACCTTCCAGTCCTACAGGGCTGGAACTTGGTGTAGTGGTACATTGAGCGAGATTATGATATGGATGCAACCAAAACACAGCAACCCAGTACAATGAAGCTTTATACTAAGGTTCCAACTATAAAACAAAAATAAGGTGTATAATTTAATATAAATATCTGTCAATAGAACCAGACATCTTTCCAAGAGGTTTTGGCCCATTTTTGTTGGTTCAGTCTTAAAGAAACGTTAACACAGTGTAAACAGAAGCGCCTGTGTTCAAATGATGCATGAAAGTAAAAAATTGACAAAAATGGAGATACATGTTTTTCTTTGGACAGCGACGATTTGTAAATAGAAACATTAATTTAGGTGCAACGGCCTTTCAATACAATACAGTAACTGTGTAAAGGTTCCTTTATTTATTTAATTTCCAGTCAAAATGGCCAATAAGCACAGGTTATACATATTTTGGGGTAAACATAAATAAATGAATTAATTAATTAATAAAGAAATAAATAATATATAATAATAATAATAATAATAATAATAATAACAATAATAATAATAACCATTAAAAAAAAGTAGATGTTTTTAGTTGGTGAGGCTTGTGTGTAATTCTCTGTTAGATAACTGTTTTTTTTTAAAAATAAAAAAGATAAATGAATAAAAGAAAGAAAGAAAGAAAGAAAGAAAGGATATATGCTCGTATTAGAAATTAAATAAATAAAGGGTTGCATCTGATTTCTCAAATCCCAAATCCCAATGTAAAATAATACTTCACAGTCACTAGTCAGATGTAGGCAGTGTACAAGCCAACTACACCCATAGCCATACAACCAACACGGTCACATACCACACAAACAGCACTGCAAAGTCGGGAGCCGCACTGCTCATACATACGTGGGCTCTTTTTGTAGGTTTCAGTGTTCAATCTGCTTCTAATGCAACCTGCAGGACAGGTGAGTGCATGAATTCACACCTCTTCGGCATCCTCGTCCCCAGGCTCTGGGCTACGCTCTGTCTCTGGGTATGACGCTGTGTCCTCATCCTCCTGTCCACCACGGATGACCTGGTCAGGGTCTTTGTGCTGTGTATTCAAGGCCTCCACAGGTTCGTCAGCAGGAGTGGGGTGACTCCTCCACTGTCTGTGGTGCCCACAGCTCTGGCAGTCCTGGGTGATTGAAAACTGCCTCTCGTGGCCCTCAATGGTAATGCAGCTCTCTATCTGACACAGCGCACAGTACTGGAACAGCTCCAGCAAACACCGGGTGTTCACCAGCACCTCGTTACTCCTGAAAATGAGGAGAGATCAATTTTATTATTATTCAGATGGAAAACTGTGTTTGGAAGGACGCATGTGACCAATGCTGAGATACACATTTGGAACAAGTGAAGCCAAAGTCTTACTTAAAAATGGCCGTTCCTTGATTTGTTTGAAGGCTCGTGACAGCTGTGGATGAAAAATAGATGCTTTAATGGAAACACATACCCATAGCTGTGCAGACCTGTAGTGGCATGTTTACTGGAAATGCTATAATAATCAATCAGAACCAGTAATACTGCAATATCCACCATGCTAACTAGGACACCATGCTACTAAGTGTTAGCAGCAGTCACAGCTATTACTGTTATCCAATGTGATCTGAGTGATTTCTATGACAACGCTGCATTTTGAGAATAGTCCAGCTGTCCTTGTCCAGTCGGCATACACTACATGTCCAAAAGTATGTGGACACCCCTCTCACTTAGAGTTTATCTCTTTAGCCACATCCATTGCAATGAGGTATGTACAATCAGGAACACAGCCATGCAATCTCAGGAGTAGAATGGTGGGTCATACTGAAGAGCTCAGTGACCTTAAAGATGATACTTTCAGAGGATGCCACTTTAGTCACGTTAAGTCAGCTTATACAACTTCTGTCCTGCTAGAGCTGCCCTGGACAACTGCAAGTGCTAATACTGTGAAGACGCTCAGCCAGGAAGCGCTAGACCATGCTAACTCATAGAACGCATAAAAAAAATTACCTGTCCTCAGTGTGTCTGAGCTTCATGAAATAATTTCACACGGCTGACCAGCTACACTCAAGCATTGTATGAGTGGCTGACCAGCTACACTCAAGAGTGGTATGAGCAAATCTGGGTCAAGAGATGGCTAGCTAAGGTTTGGTGGAGAAGAAATAATGGTCTGAAGCTCTTTTCCAGGGACTGGGCTCAGTCGCCTTTCCCAGTGAAAGGAGGTACTGTTAATGCTGCAGCATACAATGGGGGTGACTTCTTATTGGTTCCCAGGGTTATGGGATGCAATGGTCAGGTGTGCATACACTATAAGGCCAAAAACACACAGCGAGTACCACAATGCCTTTAATTCCTGGACAGAAACAGCAGAATCAGTAACCCGTTCCAGATCTTCATTGTATGTGGAGCAGTTCTGGTTCTTCCTTGAAATAAAAATGGTCAAACTATGTCCCTGAAATCTTCTTTTACAATCAGCCTGCACAGTCCTGGGTAGTTGTGAGCTGGAGGTTAGGGAACCAGCCTTGTGGATGGAGGGTTGCTGGTTCGATCCCCTGAACCGACAGGATATGACTGAAGAGCCCATGTGCAAGACACCTAACCCCTTCCTGGGCACCATAGCTGGGGTTGCCCACCACTCCGGGCCAGGGTGCTCACCGCCCCCTAGTGTGTATATGGGTGTTTCAGTGCACAGACAAAGAGTCAATATACACATTCATTCTGCGGTTAAGACACTAAACCAATTTTACTTTCTACCTACCTTTACGCCATGATTTCTCCTCCACCGCTGAGCATGCTGAGGACGCAGCTTCTTTTTCGGAAATCACCTTTAAAGTAAACAAATAGGAGGTTTGAAGGGTCTTCACTGGAGACCTAATTAAAATTGCAGGAAGCAAATGTTAAAAAAAAATGCAGCACCACAACTTCTGGCATAGGATGGAGTATGTAGCGCACCATTTCCCTTAATTCTGGTGGCAGCAGAACTGTAAACCTACAGTATGATACACCAGACCCTGTTAACAATGCCAGCTAAGGTGCCTCTCTGTGAACAAGACCTGTAAAACGATTTACCGAGTAACGTTTAGTCATGTCTATAAGACTGGAAAACAGAAGGGTACAGAGGACAGACGGAAATCAGAACACGTTTCTGCAACAGCCATACCAAATACGTGCCTAGCACATCAACAGACTGTATTTGATTTAAACTGTTAATTATGAAACAAAGCACGCACCTTAAAGACGACCGTTATTCCCATTTTCAGGGTGAGTGACTGTGTGTTTGGGGTCTGCTAGGACAGATTCACATGCGACGAATTTTCCCAAAACACAGTACTGGTTGTCTTACTGTACAGCTATACTCACCCTGGAACGCTCTGTTAGAGCTCCTGTGTCTTTAAGCCCTGCCTCCCTATAAGCCCTGTGTGCTCTGAGTCCAAACCTAAATGTCCTGTACTTGGGAGGTCTACCTACACAACGCTAGACTGGAGCAGAATGTTTCAGAGTGGTCAGTTTATACTGTTAAAGCTCTCTGTGTGTCCCATGAGGCTGTGCCAAGCTTGCCAGTAGGTGGGCAATACGGACTGTGTTACAATATGACATCATCTTGTAACAGAGAAAAGAGGCAATTGAAAGAACTTCAAACGAAACTAATAACTGTATATACTGCATGCCGCCATGTTCCTCCATTAGACTCTCTTCACTGGTGTCCAGTAGGTGTGCCTCCTGCACTGGCATCCATTTATTGGGCTAAAAATTAGGCACCACTGGTTTACGTTGGTCCAGAGTTGGTCTAGCAGGTCACCCAGCATCAACATCCTGGTTGACCTTCATACAAGCCTCCAAAACACAAAATATGGTGGTGTTTCTTTATCCCCACCTCCCATCACCTAGAAAGCGTCCATCAGCCAAGACATGCTTGGTGTGGTTCGCTGGTGTAGCCCTATGAAGCTAATGTAGCTAACAAGCAATGGAAACCAATGGCCCACCAATTAGCACTGTGCAGAACAGCATGTGCGCAAATGTGAACGAACCTGGCTGACCCTCTAGTGCATTATGAGAGGACCTTATAGGGCACAACCCCCAGCTTGTTGTTGGAACGTACCTGTTCCACCTTAAATCTGGCAGCAGGTACATTTATGGTTCTAAATACTGTTTAAACACTGTTGAATGTCTTAATGGTTCTTTGCATGGAGAAATGGTTCCTCAGGTTGATGAATAATGTTGTATATGGTTCTATACACTGACACATATGGTTCTTCTATTGAAGCAAGCTCGACATTGTCATGTACCTTTTTTGGTGCTATATACAACCATCTACAGAACAGTTCTCAACGGGAGGAACCCTTTTATCCTGCAAAGGGTTCGAGTTCTCATGGTTCTATACATTTTCGATGCTAGACAGAACCCTATACCTTTAGCATTCCATCTTTTATCAGAACCACCACGCAAAGAACCAAGTAGGCATGGAATGGTTCTATATAGAACGCACTGTCCTAAGGAGAACCCGTGTCTTTACTAAGGTAGCCTTAAAGAACCATCTGTTCTAAGGGTGAACCTTGACATGGGGGCAGAATGTAACTGCTGCCCCATTTAAGGTGGAACGGGAACATTCCTACAAGGTCTACAACTGGAACAACCACACTGTGGTCAGCCTCTCACCTCGGTGTCCCCTCTTCGAGGAGGTCGAGTCCAGGAGAACACTGAAGGAACAGCTGATGCGTTCAGGGAGTTATTCAGGGACCGTTCTCTGTAGTCCTCTGGTAGGAAGTGGTCACTGCACACCCGCAGGTTCTTCACACTGTCTCTGTTTATGTTCTCTGTGGCCAGTCGGTGCTTTATGTTTGTGAGCCACAGTCTGCAGATGTTCAGGTCTTTGGGAAACCTGTGGAAGCGCTTGGTGGTGCGCTTTGCTTCGCTCCTGCATCCGGACACGCAGCAGTGGTTGACCATCCTCGGAGGTTAATCTGAGGGCAGCTCCTGGAAGTCAGCGTTTTGTGGCCAGCTAACTGAGCTAGCATAGCTCCACTGATTCACTGCCGAGGTCCGATTCGTGAACGAGTCGCTACTTTGAACCGGAAACGTGTCCGAGAAGTTGCACACACGCGCCGGCGGTGTCCCAAACCGAAGGCGGCTGCCTCGATGGCTCGATGGTCGGTGCTGTGTAAGTGCTGGGAGGTTAGATTCGTTTTAACGAGCCGATTCCTTTAGAGTACTCGGTTAATTGAGTCGAGTCTACGATTCATTTTATTCATTTTCGTGCTGTGGCGCCGAATCGACTCGATCCTACAGGGTTCCTCAAGGGTTCTTTAGTAAAGGGATAGGTTCTGTAAAGAACAGTAAGTGCTATCCTTACATGGTTCTTTGCATAGTGAAATGGTTGATGGTTTATGGTTCTATCTAAAACCAAACAGGATTGTTCTATGTTTACAATGTCTAGTTTACACTTAAACCCGGCGGTTCTTCATGGGTTCTGTAGTAAAGACAATGGTTGTTTTTATAACAGTGAGTTTCATATAGAACCATTTCATGCATATATGGTTCTTTACATGGTAGTTGTCCAGTTGATGTTAAGTGTGTAATATCCAGCGACCAACTGATCTTGAAGGGTTCCTTAGTGAAGACAATGGTCTTATACAGAAACTTGGGAACTTTAAAGAACCCTTTGCATGATCAAAGTGTTCTTTACTTTGCTAAAAGGTTTTTGGGATTGATGGAAAATGTGCTGTAGATGGTTGTATATAGAACCTTCTATAATGGGTTTTATGTTATAGGGTTCTATGTAGCACCGCCAAGTTTTTTTGTTTTTTTTCTATTTTCATTTTCATTCTTCAAGTCAAGCTTGTTACAAAAGAAGAACTCTTTTGTAGCGCTATATGGAACCATATACCACATTCTCCATCAAACCGAGAAACCATTTCACCATGCAAGAATCATTAGGACATTCAAAAGTGTTCATACAGAACATAGAACCTGTTGAAAAAGACCCAGGATAAAACCTGATACTTTTGCTCTCTAATTTTTGCTAGTTATTCTGTATATCAACACCCAAACATCATAATCATGAACAACTATATGCCCGTACTCTAAAACCTAATGCTGAACACACATTTTGGGGCAATGTCCATGTTCCCCATGATGATGCTACATAATAGCACTGTTGTCCATAAAGCTTTGGTGTTCTTTGGAGAACCTTGACCAATGGACCCTTGACAAAATTGAGTCTTACTTCTCATTTCGGACGCATTAGAAGAAGTTTACTGCAAAAGACAGTTATCCATCCGTCCATCCATCCATCCATCCATCCAGCGCTGGGTGCTGGAACCTATCCCAGAGCTCATCAGGCTACATGCAGGAAACATCCTGGACAGGTCACTAGTTCATCACAGGGCAGATACACAGACAAACATTCACTTACACACCTTGGGGGCAATTAACCATCTTCAATTCACCCAGAAGAAAACACATAGCAACTGGAAGAACATGCGAACTGAACTCGGAACGGACCTCAGATACCCCAATCAAACCCAGACCATACTTACAGAGAAGTAGTAGTAGTAGTAAGATGTATATCGTCACTGTCCAAAGAAAAACATGTATCTCAAATTTTGTTGATTTTTACTTCTATGCCTCGTTTGATCACGAGCTGCTGTTTACACTGTGCAGAAATTTCATGAAGAATGGACCAACAGAAGTGGCCCAAAACTGCTTGGAAAGATGTCTGGTTCCATTGACTTCCATTTAAATTAAATAAGGTTTCTGGCTTCTCCTGTAAAGTTGGCATTTTGGAGATACCTGTTTTTCTTTGGACAGCGACGATATGTATGCATAACTGTTGGTTCTTAAATGACTTTAGACACATTTTAAAAAAATAGTTCAGATAGATTTTATCTGCATCTCACAATCCATACAATGAAGGCTGGTTGCAAGCAGTCAAGAAAACCAAAGTGTACGGCTATAGACTTTTCAATAATCCACAGAACACCCCAATTTTTCATAGGGGTCACACATTGGGGAACCATTGCATAAGTGCAGAGTGATGCGAAACATGTTACACGGTTTGGAGGAATTTCCGAAAATGAAACTCAGAATCAAAGTTTCATGGATAAAGATGAAGATCCTTAAGTCGCATTTTGGGCTAAGCCATTTTAGATATGTTATTTTAATTGCCTGCCTTTCCTGTAGGGCTGCACTGTATGTATCGCTTCACACTTCAGGATGTACAATCAGGACAAGCAATCAAGGCTGAGCAATATGACAATGTACTATATCACGATCATGATAAACTATGTCCCAGTGCAATAGAACATGCTGTTGTGAACACATTGATCACCATATCTTTTATTATAAAGAGATCAAAATTGGTGCCATTTAACAGGATTAAGTGCGACGCTGCATACAAAACACTGAATAACAGTGACTGCATTGACAGTTTTTTGAAAGTAGTTTTTTTAATGATGTTTTTCTCTGTTCCAACTAAGCAGAAAACATATTGTGACATTCTGTGTATTGTATGTGTCAGAAAATCAGATTTTGCCATATCGCCCATATCTATGTGCAATGCCAAAGAAGTCCAATCAAAATAAATACAAACACACACTGCTGCAATTATTTTGCTGCCTGATACAACATGGTTCTCATGTTCCATTAGAGAAGGCTTTCTGATATACAGAAGTGGACAAAGTACACAAAGCATGTAGTTGAGTTAAAGTAGAGACCCAAGGTAAACTAGTCCTCCAGTGTCAGTAGAAGTTCCTCCCTTTAGAAACTCCACTGGAGTAACAGTACTAAAGTATTTACCCTCAAATAATGTACTCAAGTATGGAGAGTAACAGTACTAAAGTATTTACCTTCAAATGTACTCAAGTACGGAGAGTAACAGTACTAAAGTATTTACCTTCATATGTACTCAAGTACGGAGAGTAACAGTACTAAAGTATTTACCTTCAAATGTACTCAAGTATGGAGAGTAACAGTACTAAAGTATTTACCTTCAGATGTACTCAAGTACGGAGAGTAACAGCTCAAAACAAGCTCAAACCAAAGTAAGCACTGTACCCTGATTGGTGGGCTCGCTTCACGCTTCTTTCTTTGAAACATGTTATTTTTATTAGTATATTTATATGCTCACATAAGCCAAAAGGAAGGAGAGATTTGACTCTAATGTAGAGGAGCTAACAGTAAGATATTTAGGTTTGACATGTGGTGGAGTTAAAGTAAAAGGACCCCCAGAATGGAAACACTTCAGTACAGATACACCAACACACCACTTACAGAACACCAACACATTACACTTGCCGGGTTACTGTCCAACACTGCTGATGGAACATGAATTACTCTGATTTGAAGGTTCTTGGATAAATGGCTTAGAGTAGTCACAGCACTCACAATGAGTTTAGGTTTAAGGGAGGAAGGCTTGCACTCAAAAGCCATCTTCACCTTCGTCATTTTTCAGCTATTGATTATTATATATAGGCAGATCCACACCCTTACAACATCATCCCTATCATGCCACAATTTCACACTCAATTTCACACTCATTTCACAATCCATTTCAAAATATTGTGGGTATTTTACAATATTGCGCAGCCCTACTTTGCAGCATCATCCCTGACATGCATGGTTATGACGACATGACAGAAAAATTTAACTCTGATCCTTTTTGTGTTTGTTTTGCTATCCGGTATGTGGACCCGAGGAGGATGGGTTTAGATTTTTTTAGATTTTAATCCCTTGTTGATCCCACAGTGAAGAAATTTAATCTCCGCATTTAACCCATCCGTGAAGTAAAACACCCACATACAGACTCACTAGTGAACACACACTAGGGGGCAGTGAGCACACTTACCCGGAGCGGTGGGCAGCCCGGGTAAACCTCAGAAACTCTAAACTTTGATATACAGTATCAGGCTGGGTAACGGCTGTTTGACCATGAAGGAGAGTGATGGAGTTCAGCATCAGATGACCCGGCCTCCGGCCTCCTCTATTACGATAGCTTGGGATGAGTTGAACCGCAAGGAAAAGCAGCCAACAAGTGCTCAGCACCTCTGGATACGCCTTCAAGACTGTTGGGAAAACCATTCCAAGTGACCACCTCATGAAGCAGACTGAGAGTAACCCTGGAGTGTGCAAACCAATCATCAAAACAAATGGTGGTTATTCTGAGGAATCGAAAGTATATAACATATTCTGGTTTGTTTTACAGCTTTACATTTACTACACAATTACACACGTGTTCCTTCATAGGTCTTAGGTCTTCAATAGTAATCTACATAGTAGGATATAATAACTAAAGGTTATATTTAATATATAATTAAATATACAGGTACTAGTTATATATAGTGCATCATGAAAGTCAGTATTGCAACATGGCCATATTGCCCACCCCCACCAGTGGCCATGGTAACTGATATATTGGCACCCTTGGTAAATGAGGCTAAAAAAAGATCCACTAAATGGTAAACCCAATGCTTTGCTTTGAGAATAAGCAAGAAATCCAGTCTTCTATTTGAGGTAAACTAAATAATTCATTCATTCATTCATTCATTCATTCATTCATAGTATTGTATCCTTTTTTAACCTCATATATTCACCAAGTAATTCTGGGGCCCGCAGCAATTTCCAGTTTTATCTATATCATTTAGTTTCTTGAGTGTTTTCCTTCACGGTATGGCACATTCAGTCTCTTTCGAGAGCATCATTACTGATCCAGTCAAGAGCCAGTATTCCAATCACAGAGAACCTAAAGGTGAAATGGAGAAAAACAAACCGTAGCCAAACACTTGCTCCACAGAGTTTACCCTGATCAAGTTAAGCAATGTATGAAGTCCACCTCCATCCACCTCTATTCAATGTCCTGTTCTCTGGATCACTTTGGCACTGGCCATCTTCTTTAGAGATAAACCTGCATGATGGTACCGCATCAGGTGGTTCTTCAGGCTGACATTGTGATTGAAACACTCTCCACACTGCTCACACATGAAGGGCTTCTCCCCGGTGTGGAGACGCATATGAGAACTAAGATTGCCAATCTGGTTGAAGGAGCGATCGCACACCTGGCACCTGAAGGGCTTCTCTCCAGAGTGAATGAGCTTATGCCTGTTCAGCTTGATGATGTCCCTGAAGCGCTTCCCACAGGAATCACAGGCGTACTTATACGGGCCTCTATGTAACTTCAGGTGGCTGTTGCGTTTATGAATGTTGTTGAATCTCTCCGGACAGTCCGGACAGCTGTATGGCTGTTTTTCCTTCGGATGGGTCTGCTCATGCTCCAGTTTTGATGGCCTGTTCGTGAAGAGCTTCAAACAGTACTTGCACGGGTGGTCGGCTTCCTTGTGGAGCTTACTGAAATGTCTCTTGAGTCCAACCTCAGTGTGAAACCTCTTCCCACACTCTGGACAGACAATAGGTTTGGCCTTGTGTTCACATATATGATCTTCACAACCACTGGATTTGGGATCAGCTAAAATAAGCTTGCCACATTCCTGGCAGAGCTTCTGGAATGGTTTGGCCCCATGCTCCTTTTCAGCATGTTCCTGAAAGCTGGGAAAGTCCTCAAAGTGAACAACTAGTTTATCAGAACTGTGGGTCTCCATGTTGTTACCAGCGCCACACTGGGCACAGGCGAACACTTTCTTGTGGCGATGGAGGGAACAGGACAGCGTAGCGTCGGTCTTGCACGCTGTGCACCACATCACAAGCTTACCTTGGCCGTCCTCTATTGAAGTGCTATCATCCATGGATATATTGGAGTCTGCGGCTTCTTCATCCAAATGTGGTTCCCACTCATCCGAACTGTCCTCCTTCTTAGACTTCCTCTTTCCTTTTTTCTTTTTCTCCTCCTCCTCTTCCTTACTCGATTCGTCTTCAGTACTCGATAAATACGACCCATCATTTTCGATGAATGTCTGCTCAGAGTTCTGTTCAGTTCCCTTGTGATCTAAAGACACAATCTGAACTACAACCTGCAGGATACAGAAAGCCTTGGATTAGCGCACTGGGGTAATTTACAGTCCTTGAAGTTATAGGTATTGACCAACTTCAAAGTATGAAATAATTATTTTAAGTGACTAACAGTGTTCATATTACAGTGTGTGTGTTTGCATGCACTTGATAATCAGACCATAAACACATTTCTGCATAAATCTGATTATCCAACTGATCATGTAAACAGCAAACTCATTCTTAGATCTGATTAAGGCCTAGAAAGCCCATTATGAAATCTGACAGAACTGGATTTAGCTCAGTAACCAGGTTTCTAAATGCATGTAGAGCCCTTACTCTGATTTCTTTCATAATTCTCAGTCTGTGATTGTTTGAATACAGACGCAATACTGGCAAAACAGCAAACAGCACTAAACACAGCGACCGACTGCATATATTCTGGGAGTTTATTAACTGATTACTGTCTGACTCATGTAGACCCAGAGTTTCCCATTATTTGATTACCTAGGTGCATTAATTAATTACTAATTACAGACAAAATCTGATTTTCTGCAGTTTTCAGATTATTAGGTACGTGTAAGCCTACTTATTGAGATGTCAAAACAGGTATGTATATAAAAAACGGATAAGTACATATAAGGTACATTCACCAAAGTGCTGACTAGTTATTTTGAGGAAATTGATACATTCTAGAAGCTACATTTCAAACATTTATTATTTTAGACTAAACAGTACCAAAATATCCTAGATTTCAAATCAAGCTCACATGCGGCAGTATGGGGTAAAAATGTAAAAGATGGAACAAAATCTACAGACAATGCATAGTTGCACAGCTGTACAGATGTTACATTTTGCAGTGTTCATCTAGAGTAGTATCTTTTATCAGACACGCACAGGCATACACATTCACATATCTCTTTAGCTTTTTTCCTGCTCTTTATTGTTACCATGTACCCAAAATAACTGCACAGTGTTGAGGAGTCTGTACTACATACTTAATAACGTCATAGCTAGAAGCTGTTGGGCCTCTTCAGCAGTTTAAGTTGTAGTTGTAGTTATACTGCCTTGGACCTTTCCATTGTGTTACTCACAACATGCCTAATATGCGTCTTGTTAATGCATCATGTTTTGGAGACTGTGAATGATAAGTATTCCTGGACCACGTTATAGCTCGACTAGATAGCAGCCTGTATGCTGTTTAGATCTAATCAGGTTGAACTAAACTAGTTTAAGTTGTAGTTGTAGTTATACTGCCTTGGACCTTCCCATTGTGTTACTCACAACGTGCCAAACACATGTCTTATACCTCACATATTGGACACTGTGAATACGACCAAGTTGCCAATGTGATAATGAGGTAGGACACTTCCCAGTATTCCTGGAACATGCTGTAGCTATACAACTGGATAGTGGGCTGAATGCAGTTTAGAGCTAATTGGGCTAAACTGGGAACCTATAGATTAGAGAAGAGTGTTCTTTCCCTGCTAGAGGAGTGCAGTGCTGAAGAAAGGGAGAGCAGAAAAAAGAGAGGGACACAGAACATTGTAACTGTATGATACTGTTGCACAGTGCGCCCTAGTGGCATACATCCAGTCTGGGGCCTGGAAAACTTTTATGACCAGCTGTGGCTTCATCTTACAGGGTGTTTGGCTTAAGGAGAAGGGGTTAGCCAGAAATGTCAGGAATGTAGAGAACAAAAGAGAACAAAAGAGCACATGAAGGATCTCTAACACAGAGAGGGTAACATATACCAAAGGAATAAGAAACCATGACTGTATGTAACCTGTGTATATCTGCTGATACTGATAACTCCTTTACAGCCTCAGTAGCTTCAGTGCTTAAACACATACCTCCTTGCTATCCTCGTCCCCAGGTTCTAGTGTGTGTTCCACCTCCGGGCATGAAGCTGCACCCTCAGGGGCTTTGTATTCACCAGCAGGAGTGGGGTGACTTCTCCACTCTCTGCGCTGGCCACATCTCTGGCAGCTCTGGGTAATTGAAAACTGCTTCTCGTGGCCCTCAATGTTAATGCAGCTCTCTATCTGACACAGTGAGCAGTACTGGAAGAGCTCCAGCAAACACTGCATGTTCACCAACACCTCATTACTCCTGAAAATGAGGAGAAATACGATGTTATTGTTCATAATCAGACTTACTGTGTCTGTAATGTATGTGACATGCATGTGACTTAACAAACAGTAAAGCATATATTTCATTTGACCACAAGCAACATGGCAGTCTTCTGGTAAGTTTAAACAGCGTTGTGAATGCCTTACTTAAAAATCTTAGTTCCATGGTACGTCTGAAGGCTCTTGATAGCTGTGGAAGGAAATTTGAGGACGTTCAATCGAAGCACATAAATTCACGACAGGACTAGCATTAACCAAAATACTAGCATAACCAATCAGTAGTCTGCTTAATGCTAACTGTGCTAGCATGGTACAGAGTGAGCCACCAACACATTTACATTTAAAGCATTTAGCTGACGCTCTTAACCAGAGCGACTTACAAGGTCATTTGTTTTACAGGCAGGCCAGCGCAGTGTTAGGAGTCTTGCCCAGGGACTCGTATTGGTGTAACTCAGCATTAGCTACCTAAACTGGGATTTGAAGCCCATCTCCCACATGGGATGGTAGCTCTCTGGTGGGTAGTGGTGTTAACTGCTGAGCTACACCAACCACACAGTGTTAGCAGCAGTGTGAATGTTCACAGTAACCAGAACAACATTTACAGTATGTGCTTATTTTCACCTCTTTGAGTCAAAATCATAAAAACCCATAAAAGGTCTTTAGTTTGTTTCCAGAAAAAGCTGAACTGATATGGTTTAGCCTAGGACAACCTCTGCTTGATTCTTCTTCATGAAGAACTTTTCATAGTGTTCATTTATCCTAAAAGGTAACTAGATTTTTTACGCGTGTTATAGATTTGCATAGGCAGCCAAAAACTTCAGGTCAAATTTAATGTTCTTGTGCATGCACAGGAGTCTCAAAACCAAATATTACACTTTACTAAACTACATTAAACTATAATCTAATGAACACAGTATTAAATGTTTATTCGATGGCAGATCCAAAAAAGCCTTTAAGAGTTAGACCCTCTTTACACCTGGTCACCTCATGTGACTAGTATCTGGACTGTAGTGGAATAGGATTTTAGCCACATGGATTTATACTTGGCAGTCAAAGGCGTCTCCAATTTAACGAGACTGAAATATGATCACTGTGTGGGGATGAAACGCTGATTAGTCTAAACCACTTCACCGACACTGAGGACGTATATACATATTTATGTATATGTATATGTATTTTATTTAAGTACTGCTGCTTGGGTGTAACTGGGTCCTTGAGTACTACAATTTTGTTCCACCCCATATATCACATGTGATGCGAATGACAAAGTCTCCTTGAATCCTTGAATGAAATCTGCAAAATCTACCTGTTGTGCAAAAACCAACTACCAACTGTTTACCTGTGGCGCCTCTTTGGTCTGTCCATATCACTATTAAGCATTTTGTTTTGTTCTCTTCTCAGTGTTCCACACAGACACGGATCACATGGCCAGCAATGTACTGCATGGGAAAAGGCTTGGTTTGTACTGGGAGGAGTCTGGGTTCTACAGGGAGTTTGGGTTGTGCTGGGAGGAGTTTGAGTTATACCAGGAGGAGTTACAATTGTAGTGGAAAGAGTTTCAAGTATGAAATTTGTAATCCTGATACTCAGGACGCATTAAGTGACCAGCTGTAAATGGGGTCTTGGAAAGCTAAACTGTTTTTGGGTCTGACAGTTCTGAAAGGCAAACATGGGTCTTGGGCCCACATGTGGAGCACATGTTCACTATCAGTGCACCTCCACCAATGTTCTGACCAAATATAATACCATGGTTAGTGTTCATTGCTTATTTTAGACCAGGTCCAATTTGTTCTGCCAAAATATACCCAGGCTTGTATAAAACAGTCTCCCGATACAACAGCCTATAGATTCCTGACTGCCTGCTCTGCTCCTGGTAAGACACTGAAAACCCATTGGTATTTCTCCCTACCTTTACGCCACGATTTCTCTTCCACCTCGGAAGATGCTGAGAGTGGAGTAGGCGTATTTTCTTTTTCGGAAAACACCTTCAAAATCAAGAATTACATTAGGTATGGCACACTGTTTGAATAATACAAAGTCCAGTGGTTGTTGGGTGTGATATTTGAATGTCGCAAAATCTGTTCCCTAAAAACTAGACTTACTAGACCTTTTAAACCCAAAGCCATTTCCAAAACATCAACATATGAACCACCTTCTGACGTCTGCATTCACCCCTCGTCCTCGGAGCCAAGACTGTGCCAGACGATGCTGTTGATGTTGAATGCTGTTGATCGGCCAATGGGAACTTGTGATCCGGTTGAGGCACTCTATGAGCTGGACTTGGCTCATCCTTGGGCTTACAGTCCTGGACCTGTGAGATAAAATACAATCCATAAGGTACGAAGAGATTCTGTATCTAGCCTCTACATGTCTGCTACCTGAACAGCTTCATCTAATCCAGTTGCTCCTAAGTGATTTGTGATAAAAGCTTACTGATGCTGTCAGAACACAAACTCCTCCCTCCAAAATGGTAACACCACAGCAGAAGAAAAAATACATTAATTTCCTCTGTGCAAATGAATGTAGAAGTGTTATTCAATGTAATTTGTACCATTTCTATTGTCCTACTCTCAACTCCCCTACTTAGGCAAGTGCCCCACTGTATACCAGTAAGAGTCCTTGGGCAAGACTCCCAGCACTACATACCTCTGCAAGAATTTAATCTAACTGTAAAATGCTCTGGATTAGATCATCTGCCAAATACCATACATGTAAATGGAAGAACAACAAATATGTTGATTTACGATGTTCCGTTATGCTAAGTACACGTTCTTGAGTATGAGCTAAAGGAAGATGATGTTCTAGAGGATGACCTTGATAATGATGATCATCTCGACCCTTACAGCCAATCAATATCTCAATTATGTATGACTGTTCTCTGTGAGAAATATTCAATTTCTGGTGACATGGTCATGGACATGGACATGATGGTCAACCAGCATGACCGTGTTGGGTGACCAGTTAAACCAGCACTGGACCATCTTCAGGGGTTAACCTGGGGGCCCCTCCTGACGCTCTGCCACTAACTGTTAAGCATCCAGCTAGCTCAGTCCACCTACTCTGGACAACAGGGCTGACCAAATATATGGCTTCTGTTTACAACACATTATTGGATTATCCTACAAACCAGAGCTGCCAGTCAGGGATTCTGGAAGGATCCACCAAACAGTATGGGTGGATAGACCTACAAGGGCGTCAGATTCTGCGGTTCATGAACTTGTACATATGTAAGAAGCTAGAAAGCAGCACCAGCCAGGACACTGACGGAATAACATGACTGTGGAGAAACAAGGCTTTGAAGCTTTTCTCTTTTGGTACCGAAAGCCTCATTCACATGGTGTGAGCGAGACATCTGCTGGTGAAGTGACGCTGTGCAGTCAGAACTCAAATGATAATGGATCTGGGATACCTGTGGATGGGATGCAGGTCAATAAAACTAATTAACGAGACTGTTTTTCTGATTTTCTTTGATGAGGCCAGCCGTGATAGCATGGCGCAGAGGTGGGGTGATATAGGCAGTATATATGTACATGTATAAGAAGCTTTATGCATGTATGTGTATATATATATATATATATATATATATATATATATATATATATATATATATATATATATATATATATATATATATATATATATATATATATATATATATATATATATATATATATATATATATATATATATATATATATATATATAAAATACACCGCTGGTTAGCATGCTAACTTCAGTAGATATCTCTGCAGCAAGACACAGACACTTTTAGGATACCATAAAAACTGATTTCTTTACATGCTGGTGATTTGAATTAATTCTGAAATGTTTTTTCCCTCTTTAAATGCACCTTTAAGGAGGCTTTAGGAAATGCGAACACAGTTAAGTTTTGTTCTCAGTTATTCTTTTTTATTCAGCTGTTCTACTGTGTCTCCAAATTTACGAAACACTTTTATAACAGTGATGTCAAAGCTAAACTAACAGAGATTACATAGCAGGACACAGCAGGCCTGTGCTGTTTAGCATATTGGAGTTATGTAACTCCGTAAAGTAACTTCAGTTAGAACGTCAGAGGCTGTGACAGGATTTTCCATGCTAAAAGCTAAAAGCTAAAATCAACATTCAGCCCTATTTAAAATCTGTAAAACACAGAAATGAACTGTAAATATTTAAACAGTAAGAAAATTATACTTTAAATACGTCAATTTGTAATAAATGACAGTTAAATTAGCAGCCTAAACCCGGCTTTTCACTGTTTGTTGTTAGCTAGCTAGCTAACCAAGTTAACGTGAGGTAAATAAAAGGGGCTAGGCTAACGTTAGCTAGCTAACTGAGTAAACAACTAAACCTAAACATTAACTTTAGGACATTTCCTCAGACAGTAAGTGTGTGAACAAGCAAATAAGACATTTATTATATTATTAGTTATTTATATGACATTTATAATATATATTATTGTTATTTTAAACCTGTAGATTGAGGAAATTGGCTTAGGAGAGGAGACGGCACGGCTGAAGAACACTCAGGGGAGGAGATTTTAAGTAAATCCTCATTAAGCCCCGAGTTCTCGTAAATAAAAGAGTCTAATGACAGAAATAAACAGGAAAGAAAGGGAGGAGGCTGCAGGAGGCGGACGGGGCCGAAGGAGCCGGTCTGGTCAGGTACTGGTCTGTAGTCTGGGTAAACTAACACTATACTTTAGACACTCATCTAAGATATGGGATGGCTCGACTCCAGGACAGTTGCTCGATCTGAGCCTGTTATAAATCGACGTCTAGCATTCAAGTCATACCAAAGAGACACTCAACATCTGTATGTCAACGTCATATTTAATTATACACTGTGGATGAAAATCTGCTGGAGAATATATACCCTCAGATTCCCCTAGTAAACAATTACCCCATCCATAAAGCCCCAATGACGAAAGGAGTTTAGCAGATGGAGCAGGTGGCGTCGTTTAGTGCTAAATACGGACCACTGACGAGATAACAACTCCAGTTCCTGGGGACCTGCTGCCCCAAAACACCTGCTCATCACCAAGCTCTTCATGAGCTGAATCGGATGGGTTGTGGGCAGAGGTTTCCTAAACCTGAGCAGGGCAGTAGATCCCCAGGATCCACCCAACTTACCACTGCACTTCGCTCAGGACTCTTGACAAACCCAAGGGATGGTACCGCAGTGTCCCTCAGGAAACGCCTCATGGTCCGGGTCGCCAGCTCCATCTTCTCATAGTAATCACATGGCTGGAAATGTTCCTCACAAATCACCTTGCCTTTGAGTTTCTCCACCGGAGTGCTGGCGTCTACTCCTAGGGCGATGAGCCACAGCTTCAGCCGGTGGCCGTCCCTCAGGGGGAGGCGGTGAAACATCGTAGCTGACCAAGTCTTTTGTTTATTATTGCACGTTTTGACAAAACACTCGCGGACCATGGTGGACCTGCTCCAAGTAGACGGTCACTGAGCCACTAAAAAAATCAATATACATATGTTCTGCTCAGTCCTGCTGCTGAAGCACTGTAAGACTTGTATCTGGTACCCCAAATTCCCATCGTAGAACTTACTGTCCCACTACAGCCTACAGACTGTGCCTCGCCATGTTTGTGGGAGCGGACACTGCTCATCATTTCCTGATTGGATGATGCACCCGTCAATCACCGAGGCAACTACCCAATAGCGTCTGTCTATATGAATCCTACTATACCGTTGGAAATGGGACAACCACCAGTAGCAATACGTTCATATATATATATATATATGAACGTATTGCTACTGGTGGTTGTCCCATTTCCAACGGTATAACACTATCATCTACAAATCTGAATTACTTCTTAAAGAAATACGAAATAAAAACAAAAAGTACTTTTAAAATAATGAAGTTTATTATTACTAGTCAATTTAATTTATTACTAATTTATTATTATAATTAATTATAATAAATAGAATTTATAATTAAGGAAAATGTGGAGCAGCACCCATGAATTAGTGTAATTTTCCAGAAAAAAAAATTCCCTTAAACCTCCCCCATTCTGACTCAAATCAAGACTTGAATACCACTGACGTACAACAAGAAATAATTAGATAAACCAGACTGTGTAAGGAATCATCATTTTGCCAATCACACAGTCCACTATAATGCTAAATATCTTTATCAAAAGATGCTTCTTTACCAGTATTGGCTTGTATATGTAAATGAGCCAACCGTACCCCAAATGTATAAATACAGCTGATGCTTGGTGCAAGCCTGGCATGTCATTATAAACCCTTTTCAGGTAAAAAATACAGTTTGTCCTACCTGCTCCTGCAGAATGGAAGTATGCTGCACTTAACTCTAATTAATGAAACCAATGGAGATGAACATAAAGGTTGTTTAAACTAAATAAAGCCTATAGATATTGAATTATCTTGTCGGATACAAAGCTAGTTACACTGTATTTGAAGGTAAGTTAAAAAAAAAAAAAAAAAAAAAGGGACTGTTCCTTTTTCTTCTTTTTTAAATCTGTACAGTGCCAGTACAGCACTGGAAAAATGTCTGTCTGAGACTTTGTAAATATGAGGGGCGAAAGGCATTTAAACATACTACCAGGAGTTGAGAATTAGAGAGGGATCTCCAATGTCCAAGTACCTTAGCAAAGTGCAACCTTGTCTGACAAATTTTACAGAGGGTAAGAAATGAGAAAATAGAATAGAATAACTAGTCATCAAATTCAGACTGTGTTTTTGATTGCTTCAAAACATCATTGATTAAAAGTCTGAAACTCTTCAAAACCTGAAAGGTCTGGTCATCTGCAGTATATTACAAACTGTGCATGTTATGATTTCTTATTTCTCCAGAGTCCAGGTTTCATATTTAAACAATTCAGATCACACTACTATGGAAATCAATGGAATAATCTGACTAAATAAATCCTAACATTGTGAATGCCTGATAGCTAGCAGCCACCAAGCTAACATGCTTTCAAGTCAGCACAGAGACAGTGGTGATGATGCCTGCAATAAACTCTGTGGCGCCCCTGATAAATTTTTTTTTAAAAAAACTCATATGCTGGGGAGCTGATTTTCAGTTAGAGGGTTGTTTCCAACATGACTCACCAACTGTGAATCCTTTCATGAGTACAGTTTTAGTTGAGGCATACTTCAGACCAGGACTCTATATAAGATATACCACAGGAGGCATCATCTTTATACACAACCAGACTATACCAGGTTGCAGGAGATTAGTCTCTGTAGGAGCTGGTTGTAGGACTCCCAGGGTAAACGCATTTCAAGCAGGGAAGCAGTATTTCATCACTGAGCCAGGTTGACCAAGAAGTACCAGCATATCGACGCTGTCCAATAAAAAACAGGTATCTCCAAAATGGCAACTTTACAGGAGAGGCCAAAAACCTCTCAAATTTGAATGGAAGTCAATGGAACCAGACATTCTTCCAAACAGTTTTGGGCCATTTCTGTTGGTCCATTCTTCATGAAATTCTCACACAGGGTAAACAGCAGCTCATGTGATCAAATGAGCCATAAAAGTAAAATCATCAAAAATGGAGATACATGTTTTTCTTTGGACAGCAGCAATATGTTTTCTTGCCCTAAGCATTCTCCAAAGCATCTTCCCAGTAGCAACCCTGATTAAAGGCAGATCATCAATACTGCAGCTATTTATTTAATTAACTGTCGGTTTAAAAGGTTTAAACACACAGGCTCAAAAGACAATTTCTCTTCTCTATGTAAAAATGTGATGCTTCCTCTCGTCCGGCTGTCTCCACGTCTACTCCATGTCTAATAACCACTGCATTATGGGTACAAGCTACTACTCGTTGATTCTTTGTATTCACCACTCCATGCTACAAAAGTGTTTAAAGTGGGATAACAAGAAGTGATGAACATTGGCCTAGCAGTGACAAAGAAATGAGAGGACACCAGTTGGGGAGCATGGTGGAGAACACAAGCAGGCTAGCCACAGACTGCTGGATATGACCGTGAAGAGAAAGCAGCAAGTTGACCCAAAGCATGGATTTAGAAAGAGACACTCTCGTGTTAACTTCTTAAGTCTTCCACAGCATCCTTACCCTACGCTCTACCAACCCTCAGCTTGAACAGAGAGCCGCAACACGATAAGAACCTGGGACCGTTTCCATTGGCAGGAGTCAAATTTAAGTCCCTGAATTGAATCAGGTTCACACCGCAACAGGTAAGAACAGCAGTAACAATGAGGAAGAGGGAGCCAGGGGCAGTACTTGGAGTGACATGTCGCATCTGTAGATACCTTGGGAACTTTAAGGCTCAGGACCCTCAGCTGCAGCACACAGAATGCAATTTCATGGTGTTGTACACTAGGTGTAATTAAAAACCTGGCAAGGAAACAATTTTTGTTATCACATTCACGTCACAACAGAATATAAATTACAGGGAAAGGTTGTGTAACTTTCTGTCTTTAATTCTTGAGATTTGGTATAGAAAATGAAATTTAACTAATCCCATACTCAAAATGGGCTCCAGCTGAAAGTCCAAGACACTTAAATAAAACTGTGCTCAGGCATTGAGATCCTATGATATGTATATATGAACTGAGATCAACTAATATCACAGGGTGGGAGGCATATTTATATTTAATTAAGTTCATCCACAGCTTCAAATTAATGTACATAGGATAATCGTAGGTTGATCATAAGTCCTTAATAATAAACAATAAATAATAATGATTTTTTTTTTTTTTTTTTGCACTTGAGCCCAAAAGGAACAACGTAAATGCTACAGTCAGAGTAAAGACTGCAGAAGCACACAAGTATTTCTTCCAAAATTAGTTTTGATAAATCTTTAGAATTTTTTTAAATTCTGTGTGGTCCAGACCATTTAGATCTATATGCCAAGTCTGCTAAATGAAGACCTGGTTTAATAATCTATTAGGAAACAGACCCACAGATGTGACATCCATCCACAGAACACACTGCAAGCACTGCTCAGTTGTGTAAGAACAGATCAAATTAAAGCCTCAATTTGTGCTGAGACTTATTATTTACTCAGTGTTGAATACTCAACTGGCTTTTCCAACATCAAGTATTCTTTGAATGCAAGATTTAGATAATAATGTGGGGAAGTAGCTTTGTTAAACATTTCAAAGCTGTGCACAGATATCAAACTATATATTTGATGATTTTGTTTTACAGCTTAGTCTTGTAGTGCTAACTTTGAGAAATTTAGTATATTCAAGCTAAATATACACAAATAAACTATTATAATTCTATACATAATAACAGAACTTGTTTTATAGTGTCTTCTCTTTATAATCACTAAGCATATTAATACATTCGAATGACCGTATTCTGATTATTATTATTATTATTATTATTATTATTATTATTAAGTCTAATTTTAAGTGTTTTGCTCTATGGTATGCCCCATTCAAGTCACTTTAGTGTATATGACACCATAGTCTGCGTATGGTATGGCCTATTCAAGTCATTTTAGTGTATATGGCTCCCTGGATGTTCCTCCAGCTGAGCCATCTGTAAATTTACCAAGAACAGAGGACATGAACAAAACAATATCGGCCCATTCTCTCCTAGTCCACCTTGTGCCTTCATCAAGGCAGCCACTGTTCAAAGTCTTAGTCACTGTGCACAACTCTCTAGATCACCTGTGCCTCTGTCTGAGACAAACCTACACAATGGTACCGCATCAGGTGGTTCTTCAGGCTGACATGGTGATTGAAACTCTCTCCACACTGCTCACACATGAAGGGCCTCTCCCCGGCGTGGAGACGCATGTGGGAGCTGAGATTACTTAATTGGTTGAAGGAGAGATCGCACACCTGGCACCTGAAGGGCTTCCCTCCAGAGTGAATGAGCTTATGCCTCTTCAGCATAATGATGTCCCTGAAGCGCCTCCCACAGGAATCACAGGCGTACTTATACGGACCTCTATGTAACTTCAGGTGGCTGTTGCGTTTGTTAATGTTGTCAAACGTCTCCGGACAGTCCGGACAGCTGTATGGCTGTTTTTCCTTCGGGTGGGTCTGCTCATGCTCCAGCTTTGATGGCCTGTTCGTGAAGAGCTTCAAACAGTACTTGCACGGGTGGTCAGCTTCCTGATGTAGTCGACTACAGTGGCCCTTTAGACCGACCTCGGTAAGGAATCTTTTGCCACACTTTGGACATACGATAGATTTGGTCTTGTGTTCACATATATGATCTTCACAACCACTGGATTTGGGATCAGCTAAAATAAGCTTGCCACATTCCTGGCAGAACGTCTGGAATGGTTTGGCTCCATGCTCCTTTTCAGCATGTTCCTGAAAGCTGGGAAAGTCCTCGAAGTGAACAACTAGTTTTTCAGAACTGTGGGTCTCCATGTTGTTACCAGCGCCACACTGGGCACAGGCGAACACTTTCTTGTGGCGATAGAGGGAACAGGAGAGCGTAGCGTCGGTCTTGCACACTGTGCACCACATCACAAGCTTACCTTGGCCATCCTCTATTAAAATGCTATCATCCATGGATACATCAGAGTCTGCAGCTACTTCCTCTAAATGTGGCTCCCACTCATCCGAACTGTTCTGCTTCTTTCTTATTCCTTTTTTCTCCACTTCGTCCACCTCGCTAGGTTCCTCCTCAGTACTTGATGAATATAACTCATCATTCTGCTCACAGTTCGGTTCAGTGCTATCCTCATCTGATGATGCAATCTGAACCTCAACCTGCAGGACATGGAAAGCCTTTGTTTAGGGCAAGAAGTTTACATGATTACATTCTAAGATTAATATACAGGGGTTGGACAATGAAACTGAAACACCTGTCATTTTAGTGTGGGAGGTCTCATGGCTAAATTGGACCAGCCTGGCGGCCAATCTTCATTAATTGCACATTGCACAAGTAAGAGCAGAGTGTGAAGGTTCAGTTAGCAGGTAAGAGCACAGTTCTGCTCAAAATACTGCAATGCACACAGCATTATGGGTGACATACCAGAGTTCAAAAGAGGACAGATTGTTGGTGCACGTCTTGCTGGCGCATCTGTGACCAAGACAGCAAGTCTTTGTGATGTATCAAGAGCCACGGTATCCAGGGTAATGTCAGCATACCACCAAGAAGGACGAACCTCCACCAGCATCACGTAGTGACCTGGCCACTATCCTGCAAGAAGAATGGCTTAAAATCCCTCTGACCACTGTGCAGGACCTGTATATGTCATTCCCAAGACCAACTGACGCTGTATTGGCCGCAAAAGGAGGCCCTACACCATACTAATAAATGATTGTGGTCTGAAACCAGGTGTTTCAGTTTCATTGTCCAACCCCTGTACATACACCAGAGACCAACACAGAGACCAAAAATACCTCCCAAAGGTCCCATTAACATTGTCAAGATAAAATGTTTTCCCTCTCTTTTAAGTTTCCATTTTAAAGTTTTTATACTATAGTGGTGGTATGCTCTATGCAGGTTCCACAAAAAGCTTCACTGACATCAGTTTTGCACAATTTACAGGATAGACGAGTGCATAAATACATACCTCGTTCGCGTCCCTGTCCCCTGCCTCTGGCGTAGATTCTACTGTTGGGTATGCATCCTCATCCTCCTGCTCTTTGCCAAGGACATCTTCATGTTTGGTGTGCTCTTCTTGTTTGACCTCCTCAGGGTCTTGTATATTAAAGGCCTCCACAGGTAGGTCAGCAGGAGTGGGGTGACTCCTCCACTCTCTGTGGTGGCCACAGCTCTGGCAGTCCTGGGTAATAGAAAACTGCCTCTCGTGACCCTCAATGGTAATGCAGCTCTCTATCTGACACAGCGAGCAGTACTGGAAGAGCTCCAGCAAACACCGTGTGTTCACAGTCACCTCATTGCTCCTGAAAATGAGAAAAGGTAAAACATATTCTTGTTCGTAACCAGATTATTACACTCATGGTTTAAAAACAGCTGCACCCAGAAGGAAGTGTGGGTTTGCAATGTTATTGGGAAGGAAGATAAAGGTTACCAGGAAGAATAAAAGTGTTGACTGAAATGGGCAGTATTTATTCATCAGTATATCTGAAATGCCGGTGAATGTGCACTTCTACTAAACTTAAAAATAAAGTGCAAGAACGAGGCCATACCTAAATATGGTAGTTCCTTGGTATGTCTGAAGGCTCCTGACAGCTGTGGAAGAAAATGTACCAAAGCTCAAACCAAACTCGTCTTATTGGAGATCTCTGTTTAAGCAAAATTCTAAGCTGACTAATCATAAACAAAATGTATCTTCATGTAATTATAATATTGCCGTCTGTATATATCATACCACACATTAAGCCTGTAAGCCAGCGTTAGCAGTCACCTGAGCTGTTACTATCATTCATAGCATTCTAAAACCACATGTATGGGATGATGAGTAATTTGGGGGATGACCTAAAAACTGAAATTGAGACAAAACTAGCCGATCCGCTGATTTCTTACAATTCAGCATACAACATATCTGGGCAACTTTTCCTTTGAGCAAATAAAGAAGTAATGCTACAGATGGATTTTTACAAGTGTAGCAGCTAGCACCCCAGTGTTGCAATCATGCCATGCCAGCTGACTCACTGCTGTTTATACGTCACCAAGTAAAACCAGACTGGAGTTTTGCATAATGGATTTGACATTACCGAAGGCTTATGCCAAAAATGAGGGAAAAATTGAAAAAGGAGAGAGATGAACTTTACATATGCCTCAAATATGCGCCTCCATTTGAACTGGTCTGACCAAATAAATATGAGAGGTTGCAGTGTTCAGGATTTTAGGCAGCCTTTAACAAGGTGTTCTGCAGAAGTACAGTAAGACTTAAAGGAGCAATATGTAAGATTTCTAACTTAAAACATTACAAAGTTAAATTGATCAACAACAGCATTTGGAAAAATAACAGTTTTGACTGTGTGAGACATGCCTTTGTATCATGTTACAGAGATATCTACCAAAGTTAGCATGCTAACCAGCTAGCCCCGGTCTGTCCTTTCTCATAATGTCAGTTTGTACCTCAAGAGGCGATAATGAGTCTGATTAGTCCAATAAGAAGTAGCACTGCTGCTTTGACAGAGTATTCTAACCTGTCAATCATGTTAAAGGTCATGTTCTCAGTTAGACTGTTGGAGCATGAATTTATAATGGCTATGTCGTATTACAAATTGCCCCTTTAAATAAGAAACTAACTAACTAACTAACTAACTAACTAACTATCTATCTATCCATCCATCTATCCATCCATCTATCCTAGCTGCTCTGCTGCTGGCAAGACACTGACAACAAAATGTATTTACCTTTACCCCATGATTTCTCTTCCACCTCGGAACATGTTGAGAGTGGAGTAGGTGTATTTTCTGTTTTGGAAAACACCTTTAAAAATTAAAAATAATATTAGGTATTGAACACTGTTTAAAATATAAATCAAACGTGCAGCGGCCATCCATCTTCCTCTATTTAGCTAAAGCTTGGGTGAAGACTTAACCTGTCATTTGCCAGTGAATCTGTGCCTTAAAACTGGACATGCACTGTTACATTTTATACGACACCCCTTAAATTTTTTAACCACCTTCTGTCGTCTTGCTTTACTCCTCGTTCTCTGCGCCAGGATAGTGCAAGATGATGCCGATGCTGAATACTTTTGATTGGCGAGTGGGATTTTGTAATCAGGGTGAGACACTCCCAGGGCTGGAGCTGGCTCATCATTGAGTCTACAGTCCTGCACCTGTGACATAAGATACAACCAAGTCATAAATCAGACAGGTCAGAAAACTCTTTCAGAAAGCATGTACATGACCAGCCCAAGTACGACCCCAAATCAGTAAAAGCTAAGGCAGTACGGGAAAATGCCAAACCAGTGGGGTTTTATTTACTATTATCTACTTTTGCTACATTGCTTTTAGAAGCAAAGATGGGCTAAGGATCTCCAACTTGTCAAGCGTGAAAAAATTATTATTTGGTTTAGATAAAATTGGATTTGTATATTTCTCCTCGTGTTGTTGCACACCAGAAGACATGTTTGCAGAAAGAATGAGTCAAAATAACAGGTCCGTAAAAAGGAATGGCAACATTACAAAGTGGTAAAAGCTTTACCGTCCTAACTTCTATTAAAATGTGTTGCAGGTCTGACATGAAGTAATAGATGTATATTAAGACATGACATTTCTACAATGCATACTGTCTGCTTTTCCTTATTTGGTGTTGTAAATAACAGAGACTTTACTAAACGTAGCAGCTATTACAGAAAGTAAATGACTACAATAATGGTTTCCCACTTTACACTTTACTCGAAACTACTGTTACTACTTACCATTGACATAACCTTGGCATAAAATGGTCATACGCTGTAACTGAGCTGTCATGACAGAGGCTACGGTTAATGTCATGGATGGTTATGCTGCATGATCATTTTCTTTAGTCAGCCATCATGACATCATCAAGTTTTGAAAATGACGAGAGAAGGTAACTGCACTGTTCTATTACTGGACATGACCTGTCAAGACTCATTACATTATCCAACATCTATCACGACATGTTTGGTACAGCATTAATTACTTTAGAATTAAAATGTTACAAAATAAATTGAACTATCTACAGTAGCTCAATTACGAACAGGTGACCTGGACAAATTTCTACTAATGCAATGTCCCCTAAGACGTCATTCCATCAGGGCAGAATCTAATGCATGGCAAAGGCCAAGAAGGCAAACCAAGCCTCCCTTACAGGTTCAAGACTGCCATTTTTAAATACTATTTATTATGTTATTAATAAAACTGTCATTCTGTGATCAATCATGGTTGGTTAGCACATCACTGTTGTACAGAACTTCACACTTAACACAAGGCTTCAGTCAAAAGCGGATCATGACCTTACAAAACCACTGGGCTCCAGAAATCAGTCATTCATCGCTGGCTGTTTGTTTTTCTAGTCCTGGACTTTTGCACTGGAGCTATGAGGACAGTGTGGCTAATAAATAATGGAAGCTTGTCCTCCAGCAGTTAGCCCTGTGCAAACTGCATTCCTCAAACCACTTCTAGTTGTCTAGCAATCTCAAATAAACCTTCTCATGTGGTCTCTGACACAGTGAAGAAATACTATACCTTTAAAACCTGGCACATAGCTTAACACAGGAGCAGATAGGTCCTCAACTTAAATCAGCACGACCTCACCCTGAACTTCCACTCACCCCCGTTTCAGTGCTTGGAGGAGGGAAGCTCCATGGGAATTTGGAAGGAACAGCTGAAGACTTCAGGGAGTTGTTCAGGGACCGTTCTCTGTAGTCCTCTGGTAGGAAGTGGTCACTGCACACCCGCAGGTTCTTCACACTGTCTCTGTTTATGTTCTCTGTGGCCAGCCGGTGCTTTATGACTGTGAGCCACAGTCTGCAGATGTTCAGGTCTTTAGGAAATCTGTGGAACCGCTTGGTGGTGCGCTTGGCTTTGCTCTGGCATCTCAGCACGCAGCACTGATTCACCATCTTCAGGGGATCAGTGAGGGGTCAGCGCGCTCCGTCTGAGGATGTGTCAAACTGTTCTCAGCTAATTTATCCCGGGGCTTAATTTACGATGCTGGCGAGGTCTACTTCTTCTCTTTTGGCGTTTGGCATTCCAGTTAAAACCGCATTACCGCCACCTACTGACCTAGTGTGTGAACTGAAGGGTCTTTTCTGAAAGTGCTGCAAGCCTTCATAACCACATCCGTCAAAACAACAATAATATGCAACAACAAAACGCTATAAATCATTAATATAAAGATTTACTTTAATCAGGGATAAATATTGTTAAAAAAGGAAATTACATTTAAATAATAACTGAATATACCGTAGACTGGAAGACCACCCTGAATTGGCTTAATCTGTAGTAATAAAATAAAAAAATAAAACATTTGTAGTAATAAAAATTAAATGAAATCAAATTAATGTCAAATTAAAATGCAATCCCTTAAGTGGGAAACATGACATGCAATGCAGACATAGCATTGTGTGTCCACAGTGCCAGATAAAATATATGCACATGCATCTAAGATGAAAATTTCAGACCCCTCTATGATTTCTAAGTGGGAGAACTTGCAAAGTTGCAGGGTGTTCAAATACTTTATGTGTCTCACTGTACTGGGACTAAAAGCTCTTAGACTAAAACACAGTGAAACAAGTATAAAAGGATCCACTCCATTGGATCCGAAGCAATATAGATAAAAACTGTACTGCTCTCCTGAGACTGTTCCTTATTTGTCCTATTTATTAAAATCTCTTGTTTATCAAGCCACAATTAATAGATCCATCTGGTAGAAACATTTGACTCATCATCAACACTAATCATAAATAAAGGTCCTAATAAACTGGTCATGGTGTGTATGTGCTTGGACTATTTAAATCCCAGTAGCTTCAGCAGCTCACAGAAGTCAGTGTGTACTACAGGTTTAAATGTATTCATTTCACACAAAGTGGTGTCTGATAATCTCAGTGAGTTACAAATGAAGATCATTTACACATATTTACATGTTGAACACATTTTTAAAAATGAAAAAAAAAAATGCTGCTATAAAATAAATAAATAAAATAAAAAATCAATAAAATCCATAAACTGCTGATATCTGATATCCCCCAAGTTAAAATTGTTTAAATGTACATGACTCATTTGACATTTTTATGATTAAATCTGTGAATTTTAGCAAAAATAAAGAGTATTTATTTCATAATCTCCCTCATTCTATAAGATTAGTAATCTTATTGCTCTATTTAGTCTATTCAACTGTAACAGAAAACAGAATACACTTTTTTGTACCTTGATTACGTAGCATCTCATGTATTGCATTAGTACTCCACCCTGATCTTACGGCTCCTTGATATATGCACAGGTTTAGCTGATTATCGCAAAAGCCACAGAAAATCTTGTGTGACTCAATTACAAGCCTTTCCAAACATATTTATTCACATTAAAAAAGTAAATACAGTAGTAACACAGCATTGTTCTGTTCACTTACACTGGCATTCATATTTTTTGCATTCTTGTGCAGTATGTATCCAGATATCACAGGATTTGGATAAATGTCTACAGTAAGAGTTGTCACTTACTATATGCATTATATTTCAGTTATGTAATAGTTATTCATACCTTTTTAAAAAAAGAGAGAAAAACTGATTACAGTGTAATTAACAATTTATCAGTGTTAAAAAAGTGTGTTAGTCTGATAAAGTAATGAAAAACCTATAAATACAACTGAATGAATTTAAGATGCAAACAATAAAAGTGAACAAACACTGAACAAATGTTAAAATATGCACCCCTGCTTTGGATGTTACGTAATTTCCTCTTTATCACTGTTATGCACATTTATTTGATGCATTCTGTTTTCCACCCGTCTTTTTGAAATTGCTCACACTGAAATAGCTCTGTACAGAATCAGCTCTTGCCTGTGCTTCAGGTTTAATTCCCCTCAGCTCTGTCAGCTTCTGAACCCAGTCGAGATCTCCAGCTTCCTCAGCTCTGGGGATTAAGAAGTCCAGAGACTTTATAATGAAGGCAGAGTCTGGTTTTAAAGCGATCTCAGACAGTCTGATGATGGTGGTGCAGGCCTCTTCCACCAGTAGGGTCTTTTCTATTTCAATGTCACTCAATTCTTCTTTCAGTCTATTCTCAATCTCCATGTCTGTCTCTTTCTTGCTCCTTTCATGGTTCATTTCGACATTTTCCAATGACAGCGAGTCTAAACTGACCTCTTCTGCTGACTCATCATTGCTCTCATATTGCTGTATTAGTTCAGTGTAGGTCATTGTGACCTGTTCACTCTTTATAACATATTTCTTCTCCTCTCTGACATGTTTACTGTAGTGACACTTCCCTGTACACACAGTGCAGTGATCATCTTTCATGACTTCGCACCATGATGGATTGATGGCACACCAGCAGTTGTACTCATGACAGACAGTTCTCCTGACAGACGGAGCAACAGGTTGCCTTTCTGTCCCACCATGAAGCGTCTTCAGTGGACACTTTCTCTTTGTGACTCTTGGCGAAAGAAAAGTTTTCATTTCTCTGAATCTTCTCCTGCTTTTCTCTGAGGACTTCCTGAATCTGAGTCAGCTCTTTATGTTTCAGCTCCTTGAATTTAATGTGATTGTGGACATTAGAAACGCAGGCTTTAAGTCTAATGCTCTCTGTGAGAACACTCTCAGTCTTCGCTAAGCTTTTTCTTAGCTGTTCCTCCAGAGACGTGAAGAAATTCTTTAAACCATTCTCTGTGAGCTCCCAGGCAAACTGATAGACTATCTGGCTTGTTGTGTCCTGTGACTCAGCTTGACGATTGATGAATAGAAAATAAACAGGCTTGTTTCCATTTATTTTCCTGCAAGGGATCTTTGCTTTCTTGATGACGTTAATGACATTAGTGTGGAGTCCTCCATTATAAAGGCCACAATGTTCTCCTCTATGTCTTTACCAATCACAGACAGGATTGCATCATATATAATGTTGCCTGTCAGACGACTGACACTTGCTGACCAAACCCACTGCATCTAGTTCTTTAACTCCTGTCTCATTTTTAAGCACAAATTCTCAGCAATCTGTCTGTCTTGTTCTTCTCCTCCGGTGTCTTCATAACCATGAGTGTCTGTGATGGTAACAGAGATTGGGATCTCCTGGACAAAGAGCTCGTAGACTGCAATACCGGTTGTTTGAGTTTGTGATTGATCAGCTGTTTCAGGCTCAGTTTGATTAACTGCTTCATCTGTGATCTCAAACCACACGCCATCATCACTCTTCACTCCAAGTATGTAATGGCTTTGACGTCGATCAGAGTGGTTTTGCCAGTTCCCACCAGCAGTATGATTTTATTTTGAGTGTTATTGTCTCACTGACCTAATGTCCATTTTCTGACATTGCCACTTTCATCTAGATCACTTCTGGTTGTGAGTAGACATACCGTTCTGGATTTCCCCCCCTGATGAACTCTGTATTAAATCACTGACAGTCCAGTGTGCCTTTTGTGATCTGCTAAATCTAATAAAGAGATTCAGTTTATTATGGAAATTTGTGCTTACATTGTAAAATTTTTAGCTTCCACCAGCTCTGAGCTTGCTTCTTTAAAGAGAAGTTAGCTATTTTGCGCCGTGCTGCAATCTGCTACCCCTTAAGTGTCAGTATGTTTGTTAAGTACATACAAGAGATGCAAATATCCTTAGCTTTTAATAATTTCATCACATTTTTTTTGACACGTCTTTTAACTTTTAGTACAAACAGACGTAATAAAAGACTTCTAAATGATATTTATGTTTCCAGTGGTTTCATGTGCACTCACCTGTGTGCCATGATTTACATTACATTTACATTTGAAGCATTTAGCAGACGCTTTTATCCAGAGCGACTTACCACCGTGCTTAGTGTTCTGTTGGATAATATTTCCAGCTAGTACAGGAAGGTTAGAGCCTAAACTCACCATGAGCTCAGACACTGCCCGAACAAGGACCAGCACTGATACCTAGAGAATGATGTTGATCTGCTGTTGTTTAATATGAAGAATAAGATTCTGACCAGCTGAAACACCTGATAACATGTTTACAATTTGGAACATCAGTTAGGCTACCTATAGTTAAGTATGTATATCTCTAATAACAGATTCTACACACACAAAGCTGCCGGAAAGTCTTTAAAATCGTAAAAGTGATCCCTTGATATACCCGTGTTACAGATGTTCCTCTAATGAGTCAAATAGGTCCTGATAAAAATCAATGTCTGATTTCACACGTCTGTGTTGCCTCTTCAAAGCAGCCCTGGAGCTTTTTAATGTTTCCAGAGGTACATCTCTACACTCCACCTTAAATTTACTCCTTCACCCTAACTTCACTGACACCTTAATTTCACTGCCACCTTAAATTTCCTGGCACTTTAAATGCACTCCTACCACCTTTTCTTCACTTCCACCTTAAATTCACTCCTACCACCTTAACTTTACTGCCACCTTAAATTTCCCTTCCACCTTAAATTGACTTCTTCCATCTTAATTTCAGTGCCACCTTAAATTTCCTGCTACCTTAAATTTCCTCCTTGACCCTAACTTCACTGACACCTTAATGTCACTGCCACCATACATTTTCTTGGCACTTTAAATGCACTCCTACCACCTTAACTTCACTGCCACCTTAAATTCACTCCTACGACCTTAACTTTACTGCCACCTTAAGTTCCCTTCCACCTTAAATTGACTCCTTCCATCTTAATTTCAGTGCCACCTTAAATTTTCTGCCACCTTAAATTTCATGCCACCTTAAATTAACTCCTAACAACTTAAATTCCCTGCAAAGATACAGATGTTGAAACAGATTAGGCCCAACGTGCCAGGTGGGTATCTGGCAAACATGTTCAGACTTGTTTTGTTTCTATTGTTGTTACCATCCAGTACTCAGCTTATCACAGATCTCTGCATTTATTTCTCCACCTTGCCATTAATGCTCTTAATCTTATAGATCCTCGTTCAATATGAAATTTGATTTATTGTTTTATTTGTATCAGTATGTCAGCCATTTCCAGTATCTTCCAGGTAGATTGGAGTTTACTTTTTATTTCATCTTTCTGTCATACCTGTCTAAGCCTAAAATCAAGTTAACACAAGTTCATGGGAAATCACAGTTGGATATACATTACAATTTGACAACATAGTGTAAAGGTCACAATAAAAAAGATTTGGTGAGAAAATTGCGTTTGGGCCACTTTTATCTGCTGTTTGAACATAGCTCAAGAGGCTATCATCAGTTCCTTTTGCACATTTATGAAGTCTGAAATGTTTATTAAACTGTAGATTTTTACAAACATACTTCTTTTCCTGGCTGAAAGCTCAGCTCATGGTGAAGCTCGTAAAAAGATAGTCACTGTAATGTGCCTAAAGGACAACATCTTAAAATAGTATTTTGCCAAATTTATTTCTGAGTTCAGTAATTGTCCTTGCTTTACTGAGGCAACTCTTTAACAGTAAAGGATTTACAGTAAAGACTTTTTTAGTGTGGGACTAGCAGCTATAACAGCTTTTTGAAGGTAGACAATCCTAAAAATAGATGCAATTTTAATTCAGTTTGGAATCAATGTTTCAGTAAATGTTTTCAGTAAATTAAAACCAATTTCTTGCAGTACAAATTAGAAAGCTAATGTGGTTGTTCTGTTTATAGTATGTCTAAATAGATGATTAAACTAACTACCAAAAAAAATTCCAAGAATTACATCTGGCTCTAATTTTGCTTTCAAGTTAAATAGTAATTCTAAAAAGTTCACATTCTTTTATTACTTACATTAATCAAATATTGGATCATTTTCCTCAATAAATAAACAACCATGTATATTTTTGTCTTTTTTTTTATTTGGATTCTCTTTACTTTTAGCAATATAATTATCTTGTATGTCACTTTTAGGCAGCCATACATGGACCAGTAACTTTTAGATTAAAACTTTAGTCCTACTTTTGGTTTATATTTTCGTATGTGTTGGTATCTCTCTTGGCAGCTGGAGTCAAATGAAGTATTGTTTTCAAATACAGTTTTGAGTAACTATACTAGTTTTGCAACAAAGTCCGTTTACTTTGATTGTTCTTCGGAGCTCTAGATGTTTTGCAGGTTATTGATTACTACTATTTATATTAACTTGTGTAAATTAGTGTATAACCAAAGGTAATTTTTTTGTGCCCAACATGTTGTCTGTATTCCTCAGTTGAATACAGATAACTTGAAATTCATTCTTAATGTAATTATATAACAAAATAAGATAAAAAAAGAATACATCATGTACTGAAGTCTCAGTCTACAAACTCTAAATATAAAAAACCTAAATAACAAAATAGTCAGAAGCGCATATGTGAAGGAATCAGGAACAGTTGTATTACATGACATTTTACGAATAATAATTTAGTATCCATGCTTTGATAAAATGTATCTGCCTCATTTTCATTGTTACATGCTACTGTGCATTTATTTTTTCACAATGGTAGTAACTTTATTAACACCTTCATTTAAACCTACTTCTAAATCTCAGAGCAGCAGAGACTACTGTCTGTCTTTCAGGTTCAATATTCTTCAGCTCCTTCAGTTTCTGAATCCACTCGAGACGTCCATCTTCCTCAGCTCTGGGGATTAGGTAGTCCAGAGACCCCATAATGAAGGCAGAGTCTGGTTTTAAAGCCGTCTCAGACAGTCTGATGATGGTGGTGCAGGCCTTTTCCATCAGTTGGCTCTTTTCTTTTTCAATCTTGCTCAGTTCTTCTTTCAGTTTGTTCTCAATACGTTCGTTCTCCTCCTTTTGTTCCTTGTTGCTTTTAAGCTCCTTTTTTACATTCACCAATTTCTCAGAGTCTATACTGATACCTCCTGCTGACTTATCAATGCTCTCATATTGTTTCATCACATCAGTATACTTCATTGTGACCTTTTCACTCTTGGTGATATATTTCTTCTCCTCTCTGACATGTTTACTGTAGTGACACTTCCCTGTACACACAGTGCAGTGACCATCTTTCATGACTTCACACAGCGAGGGGAGGAAGGCACACCAGCAGTTGTTCTCATGACAGTTCTCCTTACAGACGGAGCAGCATGTTGCCTTGTTGTCCCACCATGAAGCGTCTTCAATGGGAACTTTCTCCTTGTGACTCCGGGTGACTGTGAAAGGAAAGTCCTTATTTCTCTGAATCTTCTCCTGGTTCTCTCTGAGGGCTTTCTGAATCTGAGTCAGCTCTTTATTTTTGAGCTCCTTGACTTCAATGCGATACTTCAGATTAGAAACGCAGGCTTTAAGTCTAATGCTCTCTGTGAGAACAAGTCCTTTAAACTATCCTCTGTGAGCTCCCAAGCCAACTGATACACTCTCTGGCCTCTCATGGTTCGTTGCTCAGCTTGGCGATTGTTGAATAGAAAATAAACAGGCTTGTTTCCATTTTCTTTCCTGCAAGGGATCTTCGCTTTCTTGATGACGTTAATGACATTAGTCGGTTCTTCTCCATCAGAGTGTGTTATAAAGACCACAATGTTCTCCTCTATATCTTTACCAAACACAGACAGAACTGCATCAAATATGTAATGCTCCCTGTCAGAGAGACGATTTACAGACGCCTTCACTAAGAGACACACTGCATCAATTTCTTTAACTCCAGTACTGTGATTAAACAGTTTCAACAAATTCTCAGCAACCTGACTGTCATATTCTGCTCCACTAGTGTCTCCATAACCTGGAGTGTCAATGATGGTAACAGAGATTGGGTTGTTGGCAAAGACCTCATAGACTGTTACTGCATTTGTTTGAGAATCAGTTGGACCTGCTGTTCCCGGATCAGTTTGATTAACTGCTTCCTCTTCTGTGATCTCAAACCACACGTCGTCATCAATCTTCACTCCAAGTATGTAATTCACTATGGCGTTGATCAGAGTGGTTTTTCCTGTTCCAGTTTCTCCCACCAACAGTATGATTTTACTTTTCATCTTGATGTTTTGCTGACCAAAAGTCCATTTTCTGACTTTGTCTTTTTCAGCTAGATCACTTCTGGTTGTGAGTAGACGATACCGTGCTGGTTTTCCTTCACTGATTAACTGGCTCTTCTGGAGCAAATCACTGACAGTCCGAGACATCTCTTGTAATCTGCAAAATCCAGTAAACAGAGATTACAGAAATGAAATCTCTGAATTTGTTTCTTTAAAGAGAAATAGTTATTATGTCTGCCACTACCAAAAGTGTAAATATGATTAGGAGGGCCGGCTACGTCCTGGGAAACCCCTTCAACCCACTGCAGGTGGTGGGAGAAAGGAGAATGTTGGATTGTTGGACTCCCAGCCCATGCATGAGACTCTGGCAGCACTGGGTAGCACTAGGTATTGCAGGTCCCTACTTCCTGCTGCTGTTTGATTATACAACCAGCACTGCTCCTGGCACATCTACGACACTGTCTCACTTTCCCATGTGCAATTTAACATTTCTTGTGCAATTATTTGTAAAGATTTTTCAGAGTTTTGACTTTATTTACTGTTTACATTTTTCTGTCTAGTTGTATATATTTTGTACCCCTTGTGCCTTGCTATCCCTACACTACTGTAACACTGCACGTCGCCACTGTGGGACAAATAAAGGATTATCTTATGTTTCTGTCTTTTACCCTCAGTAATTTCATCACTAGACTCTTTTTCCACATATAACTTTTAGTATAAACAGACACAAAAAAATGTTTCCAGTTGTTTGATATTTACTCACCCCTGTGCCATGATGCTGACCTGCTGCTGTTTAATTTGAAGAATAAGATTCTGACCGGCTGAAATACCTGATAACATGTTTCCATATTAGAACATCAGTTAGTTAAGTATAGTTAAGTGTGTATGTCTCCAAGAACAGATTTGCATCACTGAATGTTTTCATATTCTTCACACACAAAACTGCAGGACTAGCTATCGTAAAAATGATCCTTTAACATACCCGTGTTACAGATGTTCCTCTAATGAGTAAAACGAGTCTAATCCTAAAACAGAATAAAGTTAATGATGTCGCTGACTCACTCAGAGAGATTAGAACAGGTTTGTTCAACAACTAGATCATATATGACCTACAAGGCGGGTAAGAGTGAGGTGGGAAGTGGCCACATTCAGCTCTCTAGCCAATGAAATCTTCTTCGTAAGCTGAAGCTAGGCAAAAAGTTCCAGGGATTATCTGTGTTTGTGTATTTCTGCATTATTAAGCACTCCTTCAGATCTGAATGTAGAGGAACACGGCATGAAGTTCAGTTCTCACTAAAAATATTATTAAAATTACAATTATTGTTTTTGTCCTGCCAAACTAATGTGAAGTGTCATGACTTTAACTTCCTCTTTACCACCCTACATTTTCTCTAATTGTTTTAAAAAAGACTACTTAGGTAGTAATATGCATATCGTCGCTGTCCAATGAAAAACATGTATCTCCACTTTTGTCCATTTTTACTTTTATGCATCATTTGAACACAGCAGCTGCTGTTTACACTGAGTTAGAATCTCATGATGAATGGCCCAACAGAAATGGCCCAAAACTGCTTGAAAAGACGTCTGGTTCCATTGACTTCTATTAAAGTTCAATGAGGTTTTTGGCCTCTCCTGTAAAGTTGCCATTTTGGAGATACTTGTTTATCTTTGGACAGTGATATATATCATCTGCAACATGTGACTAGTTAGAAGAATTGCACAAGGAATGATGGTGTACATTAAATTTCAACAAATCTGTATATGGGAGTGTGCATTGTAAAAATCTGCAGACGTGATCTCCACTGTCCCTCATTACCTTTCTGTGTTATTGGCCCTCTGCAGCACTGCTCAACACTGTTAACAGTCCCTTAGAATCAGGTTCCTTTCCAGACTCACTTAAAACTGCTGATCACTTACCACTTCTCAGTCTATTTGGATTGTGCTATCTTGAGTAAGTGAAGTCCAATTCGCCTGCGGTGGTTAAAATCAAGTTGCACAATCAGCTTAACGTTTCCCCTACAGAACAACATTAATGAAACAAGTTTTTCTGTACATCATGCCAAGTAGTTGACCTGAGCTTTCGTTTTCATTTTAAATGCTTTGTTTACTGGCCTATTCAAAAATAAGATAAAGATAAATGACAGCCTGTGGAGCTTGCAGCAGCATCGGAGGAAATAAACACGTTACACCTGTGTGGGCAGTACTTCACTGGCTTCCCATTTATTACAGAACGAAGTTCTTCTATTTGTTTAATGGGCCAGTACCTGCCTGCCATAGACTGCTCCACAACAACACCTAAGATCTTTAAACACAAGGTTATACAAAATAAGCAACAAGGCTGTTTTTATGTATGCTGTAAAACTGTTGGTGTAGTAGAAACTACTTCTCCCTTGATTTTCTTCCTCTGCTGCGATAAAAGCAGGTCAAGGGAAAGCCATTTTTAAACGTAACGTAAAAAAGTGAGACTGAACAGTGCAGTGAATTCCCTGAACTAAATCTCAGTAGACTTGAGTAAAAGTGTTCCAACACTGCTCCTGTGGATAATGTGGTACACATGGCCTCCTTAAAAACACCCAGCAGAGTTATAGATATACTGAAGCACTCCTTACTTTGACTGTATCTACCTCTGATGTTTCATTTTCATTAGACAGATAATAAACTTTTAAATGTAACAATTTAAATATTAATCTAATAAAGCACATTTAGATACTAAACTTAGTTCACATACTCACCAGTCAAACTGGACATATTTAAATATGATCAAACACTGAATTTAATTGTGTAATTTAAAAAAAGAAGCAGATATTTAATAGATTCTGGTTATATATTAATCTGGTTTAGTATTACCTAGAATCAGGCTGAATGGAACAGCAGCGGTATCCCCACTTACACTCTCACAGACATTCGGTCCACTCAAACCCCACTCCAGTCCTGGCAGCACTCTGTCCCAAACTTCGTCTCCCTGTCTCTCTGGTCGAAACATGTGAGCGCCCTCTGGTGGCTACAACCGAGTAGTGTCGCTATTATATAAAACAGCACCAGGGCTCTGGTGTGTGCTGATGGTCTACACTGAACATTAATCATACCTTGGTTATGTACTGGTGTGTCGAATATTGGCAACCATTACAGGAATCACTACATTGCCAAACGTATTCACTCACCCATCCAGATCACTGAATTCAGGTGTTGCAGGTAAAAGAACTAGAATAATGTTCAACTGTTTCTTTAATGAGGGGACAAGAGGAGACTCTCCGCACCTCGTCTGTGAGGCAGTTAACTCACAGTTGGCTTCTCTACAAAATTATATTTTCCCCAATGTGTTAAAGATTTTTTACAAAGACCATGAAACTAAATACGAGTCTTCAGTAACACAACACCAATAATAAATTCTAAAATGGCGACCGAAGCCAAACCACCTGTGGTTTTTCACACTGAGGACATCAAAACAGGCTAATGACTTAGCTCGTACCGTGCTCGTATTTAAAGAGCTCTAAACTCCACCAATACAACACACTTACAGATTCGACATTAACTGAGCAATAATAAACTCCAGCTCGCTGTAAAACACAGAAATGCTCTTTAATAGAGAGACAGGCTCGCTTACACCTCACACTACTCTCCACACGGAGGTGCTGAGGTAATCACCTCAGGTGGTACTCCGTGAGAGTGCAGAGCACGCCACTGCCGCCTACCGTCCACTTCCGGAACAGCAGGGAAACGTTCAGCAACGCTTCTCCACAAAATCGCAGATGGGTATTGGCTTTTCTGAGCATAATGTAAAACGGCAGAGTGGGGTTATAGGATGATGAGGTGCATGGTGGGCTGTTTAAGGAGTAATAGGGGAGAATCCAGCGAGATGTTGAGCTCTCAGCCTGTTTTATGTATATGGTTCCTTTTTGGGGTTCCCCCTGCTTTTGTTGCAGGTGGGGCGGTAATTAGTGCAACTCAGTGCCTAGTTACTAGTTTCACCCCATATCTCTTGTACAGGGTAAAAGCTTGTGAATGCTGAACTGGACTAAACAGCCCAGACTCCCATGTCCCTGTGTGCTGTGTGGCTATCTTGACTGTACTGAACTGTCTCTCAGTCCTGCTGATGTCTCCTACACTGGCTTAGCTAGGGGCCTAAAAACTGATGAGATTTGCATTTCACAAACATAATCTGCTAATGCCCCTTAAATTTGTCAGGAGCAATGCTCATGATATTAAAATGTTTGCTCGTACTGTAGCCGTGAACATCATGCTGTGTCTGTTTCTTGTTAGGCTGCTCAACCGATGCTACAGTACATGTAGGGTGGCCACTTTCATACCCCCTCAAAATGAAGGACATCATAAAGGGGGCGGGGACAGGGGCGGGCACAATACTAGACTAGAATTAAAATCGTATCCTAACCTGTATAACACACACATGATGCTTTACTCACCTGACTGGGTGGAGTGGAAGACATTCCTGAGTCAGACGGGAGCTTATAAACTGACTAGCATTTAGAGGGCTGACCTGCGGGTAGCCATGGTGAGTCACAATGTCACATGACCAAACCAGTGAAATGCAAGGCATGTCTTTTGAGATGAACGTGAGCCAATAGCGCTCATAACATTGTTGGCAAGTGAACATTTTAAATAGTTAATCCAGAGAAGAGGACTTCTCAGGCGCCGTCCATCCAGGAGGACTGGGAGGTAAACCGGACTGTCTGGCCTGAAACCGTATGTGTGTCCACCCTAGTACACGAGACAAGCCCTTACAGACAGCACTGCAATCTGATCTTGAGTAAAAAGTATTTGACTGTTACTGCAGTGATAGTTTACCTGACGAGAAGTGGAGCTACTAACTAATGAAGAACACTGAAGTGCACTGCAGCTGGAAAGGCTCGGTCAACTGGATGACAATCATGTGTGAGTGGGGCTGAGCTTACCCATTAGGGCCTTCACCTTCAACAAGTCTAATCTATACCACACACATCTGTCAGTACATGCCATGTCAGGTTTGGAACAGGTTCAAAAACTGTTCAGACGTCTACGATCCACTGCCACACTGTCAGCATGTAAATGCAGGAAACTCAACTCTGTTACCCATTCCTGAGGTAGTCACCTTGTGCTGGACTAATGCGCTCATTCATTTAACCCTTCCTTAGAACCTCGAGCATCTCCCAGTTTTAGAGGAACCAGTGGAGGCAAAAAATTCACGGTTTGAATAAAAATGATTTGGAAAAATACACAAACACCTCAAAAGTATTAAAAGGGTTTTTCATTCATTTTATCCAAAAATATTCAGCAATCCAACAACTCGCTTTTGTTTCTGAGTGCCTGAAAAGATTATTCATTGAAATCCAAAGACAAAGGTCTAAAATCACTGAGTAAAGCCGAACGGTTCCTCTGGTCTTAACCAGACTCCAGCTGTGCAAACGATTGATTTCCGAGCAGCAGTGCAGTGGGCCAGTTCCTCATGTCTGAGTCATGCTTTCAGCTTTCACTGATCCCTCTGTGCTTGGCACACGAGTGGGCGATTGTCTCCGAGTCCACGACCCTTTCAGGGTTCCCACCATCGCAGGCAGTTTTCTTACATCCACAGGATTCATACGACGTTAAGATGGGGGTTAAAGTAAGAAGCTGAAAGACTGCTAACGATGCTAATGACAAAGCTGGCAGCCGCCAATCAGCAGTACCTACAGATACCAGCAGCACCAGTGTGTTTCAGTCAGGTCAGTCCGGAGATTGTGGTGACCTCTACCCTGCCTGCACTGAGTTCTGTGGTGGTCTTGATGAAGCCCTGCATTGTGGGCCCAGGCCGTACCGGTGGGCCACTGCTCTGTGCAGGCTGAAGGAGCTGCTGGACCACAGTGCAGGAAGTCTTGGACCGCTGCCGCCTAAGCGCTCTCTTCTCGGATCGGCTCTTCGGAGGGGGTATACCCTCACAAAGGCGGCTGCAGGTGGAGATGCCGCAGAACGACGGCTCGTCTGACTGGGAAGACGCCTCAGAGCTGCCCTCAGATGGAGGGTCCCTGAAGGTGAAGGGAGAGGGGCCGGGGCCATAGGATGATAAGTCCTGATGAGGGAGGCTGTTATACTGCAGTCTCCTATTAGGAACTGAGGAGAGTACCGTCGGAGTTATCGTCTCCGGTTTGGCAGTGGATTTCATTTTGCATCGCTTCTTCTGCGAGGGGAGAGAGAGAAACAGCGGAAATCAAGTTAGTCTGAGAAACAGTTTCATACACCGGCGAAGCAGACTTAGCTGCAGGGGCTACAAAGGGATCCAAGAAAGAGAGGGGCAAAAAGATGTAGGTATAATAAAGTCTGTAACTTCTTTATCAGGGTTTCACAAACAAACTGACCATCGTACCTTTTTATTCCCGGCTGTATTCTTTCGGGTTTCTACATCGTATGCTTCATTCGGACCTACAAGAGGAGCATTCAAAATGTCAGAACATATTAAATAAACAGATGCTGATGAAGAAAAAATGGTGGCAAAAAAAAACAAAAAAACAAAACAAAAAAAAACTAATGATGTATTTTTTTTTTTTAAGTTTAAAAGTTTTTTGTTTTGTTTTTTATGTAATTGATGAAGTGAATACATTGAAGTTGAAATTTAAGGGTGAACCGGAGATGTAAACAAGCCTTTGCAGAGTGGCTCATATCAGAGGAACAAATCACTGTTTAGAAAAAAAAATTATCTTATACATAATACTATCCAAATTATTAATAAAGAGAAAAATAAATAAATAACAGGTAAGGTTGGTAAAAAGAGGTTTATCTTTGGGGACTACTTTTCCACAACGGTATTCACCCGTGTATGTGGGTCTCGTCATGAATGTATGATAATATTTTAAATATGTTTCTGTAAAAACAAAATGTCTCAGACGTTTATAGCTACATACTTGTAACAGTTTAATGTAATTATTTTCTCTAAGGAAACTTTGTAGAGGCACGACTAGTACAACTCCTGAACCACACAAACAGCCAAAGAGGAGAAGACCTGAAGAACAAGGGAAGACTGAGAAAATATTTTATAGATCAGTCAAGGGTGTTTTAACAGCTGAGAGACTTGTGAGAGTGGATGGTGAAGCGTTTCGATGATGGAGAGATCTGAGGCCCCTGAATGGACGGTAACATTATTTCTGGTGTCCACAAAACCAATAGGCCAGTAGGGTTCCTAGGGTTGCACCCATCCGATATTGGGATTGGACATCAATTCCGATAATAATGAAATTGGCTGGATAGGGTATCAGATAATCAGGCCAGTCCACAGGGCCAACCCCCAGTCTAATTCACTTACGGTGTGTGCTATGCCGTCAATAGCATGTTTGCGGGGTGGCTGTAGATGAACTGTAGCACCTCAGTGACGCTTGAACCATGGTCACTGTGATCACAGACCAGCGCTACGAGGTGAGGTAACAGTCCCCAGCAGAGTGGACTCTCAATGTGCAGAGCACAAGCTTACAAACAGGGAACAAACCAAGGCTGCCAGGAGGAAAAACTGGCCAGCTCAACGGAGCAAGCCAAAGAGCGCGCTGTATGACTGAGCTTAGTAAAGTAGAGTTTGTGTCAGTCCTGGTGCCGTACGTCACTCCAACATGGTGGAGTCTACGGCTTATTCATTCAAAAATGGTATCAGATCGGTATCGGGTACCGACAGATATGCAAAGTTTATGTATCTGTGCTGGAAAAGCTGGATCGGTGCATGCCTAGTTGTTTCGCTTGTGTTTGTGATGGGAACATGTCACTTCTGTCGCTGCATCAGTGCTACTCAGATGCCTCACAACCTAGTTAACATTAGCTACATTACCTGCTGTCTTATTGTTCACTCCAGTGTTACATCATGTGGTATCTGTCTGTACAGACGGAGGGTTTTATGACACTAGGGGGTTGATAGTCCATCATTCACATCTCAAAGTTTACTTTTAATCCCTCCAGTGTTTGCACACGTTACAGCGGAAGTGGAGGTGCATCTGTGCTGGTTGAAATTTCTACCTTCCGCAGCTGAAATCTGCTTTGATGACTGTGACAAGGGATACGACGCTCTCCGCTTCAGGCTCACGTCTTCATATCCAAACGAAGCTCTGAAACGAGTACAGTGTTTGCATTAGGCTGAACACAGTAGCATTCAAAACACACACACACACACACACACACACACACACACACACACACACATACACATACACACACATACACACACATACACACACACGTACAGGTGTGTGTTTACAGACACTTACCTGTCAGGGCAGCAGTAGCTGTAGGCTTTGGGTACAGTAGCGTCGGGCTCTGATGAAGTCTCCCCTGACATGCGGCAGAAATTGATGCAGAGAGCCAGTCCAATGAGAAAGCAGAGGACCAGAGACAACAGCAGGTAGGTGTGCCTGTCAGACACCTACAGAACAAACCACTGCTCAGAAATCAGTCCTCAACAACTAGAGACCTACTCAGGACTTACTCTCCTGTTTCTCAGAAGACCCGCCATCTGAGGAACACTGGGCTGTTCTAATACAGAGACATCCGATAAACAAACACAGAAATGCACAGCGTCCTGTCTATTTTGGATAAAAGTTGCAGGCTCACATTTAATCTTTCATTTCAAGATTATTATTATTATTTTTTTTTATTTATATATTTTTAATATTTATTTATTTATTTGTTTGTTTGTTTATTACAGTTTTATTGCTGCGGTACTGTGCTCCTTTGTTAAAAGTCTGTTATCTAATATACAGAAGGACACAAAGCATATTACTTATCAAAGCTTATTGTATCGAAATGGAGTAAAATTGCAAACAGAAATATTTACAGTGAAAAAAACAGGACTCAATTAGTATTTCTCCCAGTGTTTCTCATTGTTCTATAGATCAACTATCAGTATAAATCATATACAAAATTTACATCATATATAAAAACAAACACAATCCAATAAACCGGTCACCTCTTATGCTAGTGGAAAGCAATGAGCCAGAGTTAAACCTTCAGTGTTTTTCATTAGAATATTTAAACATCGTTTCATTAAAAACACAGAACAGAAATGGTTAAAATGCTCATTTCCAGGACTTAAGACAACTAAAATCCCCTTTCCCATAATAAAATCACAGGGGCACCCAGCTTTGAGTGACTTACTGTCTTTATAAAATGCTCACCAACATAAAATCTGATAAAATATACTAATTCTTGAACATATGATACATAGCACTGTTTAAAGCAGACACTTTTGTTTTCCAGTCACCAATTTACCCCCTCGAGTCTCATATAGATCCAATCCAATGGTGCTCCACTTCTTATACTGGGGCTGCGCTCTGTGCTCTCCACATGATGCACTAGGTAGGGTTTTAACTGCTGGCTCCTGCAGCCCAGCAGCTGCTTGTTATAACTAACGAATAGTCCTTTAGAATTTAACCACATCTATAGTCTACAGATTTTAGATTCAGACTCCCTACCTCTCGCTGTAGATGGCTCACCCGCACAGACAGGTTCAGAATGAGCTGAGTCATGTTCTCCAGCTGCCCCTGCAGTACCTGAATAGACTCCGTCTGCCTCTGGTCCTAACAGGAACAAAGAATCCCAGAAGGGCTCTCAGTATTTAATGTATAAATGCAGCTCTGGGTCAAAAACCATCCAAACGCACATGAAGGCATCGATATTGGGTTTGTGTTTCTGCTGACCTGTTCTTCAGCAATCCTTGAAGTGTTCTGGAGTTTGATGATGGTTTTGTTGAAAGCCTTCTGCATCTCTTCCATCTGCTTCCGATACCTGCAGAAAAGAGAACAACAGTAACGAGACCAGCCACAATGATGACCAAAACAGGCTTCTCTGAAACACCTGTCTCATCCACGTTCCATTTTAAAGGCACATTAATTCCGTGTATGCATCAGAGGTTTGAGTAATAATGCTATTCTGTAAGCCGCCCACAGGGAACTACAGATAGGAGAGCTTTATAGAATGCCCAGCAAAAGTTTGGGGACACTGTCTTTTTTGCCATTATTTTCCAGATAGCATTTGTACATTATTGGGGGGTATAGTTGTTCATAGAGCTTGTATGCCACATTGCAGATATTTTCATTCTTTTTTTTTTCCTTTTTTTTTTTTCCCCTCCCTACTTACTTTACCTTTTAAAATTTTTAATCTGAAACTTTTAAAAAGTTTTTTAAACATCAAAACCATGCTTCAGAAAAAACTGGATGCCAAGAAAAGAAGGGATGACTCCATTTAGGAGACGATAGGTTAGCACAGCCAAACAGATGTTGGAAAAAAAAGCCTAAGAACAAGTTCTTTTTACACTAAACACGCTCTGAACGCTGGATGCTGATTATTTAATGGAGAGTTTGTGAAGTTTACTATTGTTTTAAATGAGGTTTTATTCAGAGCTCTGATTATTATGGGGTAGGGTCGGGTCAGCTTCGAACAAAGTTTTGTCAGGTTGTATTCAGTTTTGGGTCAAACTGTCTGGATAAAAGCTATGAAGAGTGTAAACATCACATCAAGGGCATAATGTTCAGATGTTCAAGGAATGTTCTGCATTAAAAAGGTTTTTAAAAAGTTTAAAACTTTTAAAAAACTTGAATTATTTTCCTTGAAATTAATTTTTTTTTTGTCAAAAAATGGCTGCAAAACCATTATGCAATTAATTATACTAGCACATTCGCAATAACACTTCTTAATATAGAATGAATAATAAAAATAAAGAATGTTGGGAAATTTTGTTTACAAAATGTTTACATCATAACATCCAGACGATGTCATGGCAAAAACTAAAAACGTTAGCAGTCATATAGCAATTATATTTGCATCTACATTATTTACATTATTTAAATAATACTATTTATATTATTTATGCGTTACCTGAACAAAAGAGTGGCACACTCTAATATTTCATTGGAATGACTTTCAACAACTTTATTGCTTGAATTAGACTGTTGTGCTTTTAGTCACAGTGGTTGGTGTGGCTCAGCGGTTAACAGCTCTACCAACCAGAGAGCCAGCCACTTTTAAAAAACTTGAATTATTTTCCTCGAAATTAAAATTTTTTTAGTCTTAATTTACTGAAACTCAACAATACAAGGCTCACTTATATGAAGTACCGTCTGAAGAGCTAGGTGTCTCTAAACTTTCGACTGGCTGTGTTTATCAGTGTATTAGCATTCAGTGAAAGTAGGAGCTACCTCTGGCTGAGCTGCTCCAGGTAGCGCCCGCTGAGCGACATGTTCACCTCGAGGGCTTTGATGCGGTTGTTGAGCCTCATGAAGACAGACTCCTTTTGGTTAGAGCCATGGATTGGCGCATCCGTGGAACTGGGTATTTCAGCATAGAAGTCAGAGGAAGACGGCTGCCCTGTCAGTCCGTTACTGCCGTGGCCTCCCAGAACAGCTTCCTCAAGTAGCTCTTCTGATTTGGGTTCTGAGGAAGCCTCTGTGTCTTCGAAAGTTTCTGTTACAGGGACAGCTGTCAGTGTCGCAGCAGGGACTACGGGCTTGGTCTTGTCCGGTTGAGGGACGGACTGATCTGTGGCCGTGGATAGAGGAGTATGCGTTGGCTGGTCTACCAAGCTGGGCGTCACACTGGGAGTCGTGATGTCTGTTTCAGTGGTGGATCTCTGCACTGTAGATAGAGGCTTCTGCTCATGATCAGCCTCATCACTTTCTGACTTTAAGACTGGAGTAGATGCTGATTCTAGGTGCTCGGTAAGTAGAGGAGTTTCCTTGACCTCCCCTGATGGTTGCTCTTTGGTCTTCTCCTGGAGAGGGACGGTGTGATCAGGTGCCACTATGACGGAGGGGTCCAGAAAGTCCACAGTGAGGGTTGATTCAGAGACGAGCGTGTTCGCGGAAGTAGGTTTCGGATAGACAGAGGTCAGACTCGGCTTCAGTTCGAAGGATCCTACCTGAGGCTTCCCTTCGCTTTCATGGGTTGGAGGAGCCAACTCCTGTTTAGTGGGATCCTCTGGGGTGAACGTGGTCTCCACTGTCCAAGTGGGGATCGCCTGGGTCGGAGATGTTGTGATCACGACTGGAGCTGTAGAGAGCGTTTCCTGTGAATCAGTGCTGAGATGAGACTGAAAGTCTTGTGAAATCTTACTTGTCCTCTTCCTCTGGGGAGCCTGTGGTGGTAAGCAGTTCTGCAGGAGATACTCTTCAACAGACACAACACAAGAGCAGGAGTCAGGGGCACGGGCACAGCAGTTCTTATTCTCCTGCACCCGTGAGTAATGCCGATCCTGTCCTGTTTTCACTTTCTGCTCCTCGTTCTGTAGCATGGAGCTGGATGACAGTTTTGATTGGTCTAACTTATCTGGGTCCTCCTCTTCCTCCTCCTCGGGCAACAGAGTGACGATCTGTTCTTCATCAGGGGGAGCTGTGGTGAAAGACTCTGGGATGGGTATCGTTGCTGAGGGAGCCTCCGAGAGTGTGGCTGTAGGTGCTGGTACTGACTGGTCTGCATCTCTCGTTTCTTGTGTGATGGCAGTTGTTTCTGTGATTTCGATCGAACCCTGCTGCTCCTGCTCTGAAGCCTCCAATCTGAATAACAGGAAACAGACGCACCAACAAATACAGTTAATACGGTTAACATTAAATGAAAGCTGGTAAAAACCCATTAGCTTGGCATTTTGATAACTTGTCCCTATTCGTTTTGACACGCTAGCTTGGCTTCCCTTCAGCTGTTGAACTGAATTCATGCACATAACCGAAAGGCTGCGAAGCCATAATGCAATTAATTATACTAGCACATTCGTAATAACACTTCTTAATATGGAATGAATAATAATAAAAATAAAGAATGTTGAGAAATTTCTCCTTGGTGCTTTGTTTATATCATAACATCCAGTCCATGCGCATCTGCTGCCTTCTTTTTTATTGTCATGGCAAAAACTGAAACACGTTAGCAGTCATATAACGATTAAATTTGCATCTACTTTATTTACATTATTTAAATAATATTATTTATATTATTTATGCGCTACCTGAACAAAAAAGTGGCACACTCTAATATTTCATGGGACTGCCCTTCAACAACTTACTAGTATCCTCCTTATTGTACTGTTGATCAAAGATCCAGCAGCTCCAGTAGCTCCATTTGTCATTCCTTTATCATCAACAGTATCTCTCTGAATTAATTTCCACAAGTACTTACATGACATAAGAGGCAGTTGGGGGAACTGTCTGAGGAGTTTCTGATGGTTCTGTCAAATTTAGATTCGGGGCAGAATAATTGCCTGCCAAAAAAAAAGCAAAACATCCTTCATCCATCTACTCATAGGTCTACTTAGCAAAGCATGCATAATGGGTCGGGGACTATAAGCGGTCTGCATTTGCTCTATATATACATAGATGTACCTCCACTCTTGGCTGCATCTTCCGGCTCTCCACCCAACACATTGGCAGCAATGTTGTTTACCATATTTATGATAACGTCTGTAAACAAATGACAAAATCAAACAAGACACTGCTTACGTACAAGACATGAAATGATTGTACCACATCTGACGGGTATTACCAGTTAGGTAAAGCAGTACTGTATTATTTTATACCACACAGCTTTATTTCTACCAAACAGCAACATCATAGAGAATATTCGGAATATTAATGTCAATAAATACAATAATAACCTACCCTTAGCAGACCCAATCAGATTCTTAGAAGACTTGTCATCTGATGGCATATATCCAGGAGGGTAATCTACAGTTTAACAGAAGTACAATTTAACATCAACTACAAATAGCTACTAGCATATCCAATAGGTCCATAAATAGAAATGTGTATCAGGTGAAATTACTCGTCTGGCCACCGAAATGCAGGCAGAACAACATTTCAGAAGATGATAACGGAATTATAATGTAAAAAACTAAACATTCATCTGAAGTCATTGTCACTGATGGTCACTACTCAGCCACAGAAGATTAATAACTGGACCTCACCATAGTCCTCATCTTCAGAGTTGAGTCTTTCAGAGGGCTCTGAATTGAGTTCATACTCCTCCATCATACTCGTCCCAAAAACCCTTCAATCACAGGACAGTGGCTTCATCAACATGTGTGAGATTACTACAATGAAACTTGTGTGTGTGATTTAGTGGATTTAGACAATACAGGAGGTGTGAGGTGTATAAATGGAGTTTCAGTAGTCATATGAAGGAGTTTAGTAGACATGAGTAAACAGACTGCTTACATTTACATTTTACATTTGTGGCATTTAGCTGACGCTCTTATCCAGAGCGACTTACAAGGCTAATCATATTACAGGTAGGCCAGTGTAGTGTTAGGTGTCTTGCCCAAGGACTCTTATTGGTGTAGCACAGCGTAGTCACCCAGACTGGGATTCGAACCCCAGTCTTCCACATGTGGTGGTGGCTCTCTGGCGGGAAGTGGTGTTATCCGCTGAGCTACACCAACCTTGAATTTTGCTTGAATTTGACTGTGTTTTTAGTCAACTATGATAAACTCCTACCTACTGTTTCCTCGTCCCTTAACATTAAAGAACTATACAGAGACAAAAAGGAGAGAACCTGAGACATCCCTCTCTCCACATTCCCCAGGGTTTCCTTTTAGAATTACGTTGGGTTAGATTTAGATGTTTCTTTTCTGCACAGACTGAAAGCTTTACGATAATATAGCAGTAGAAGCAAAACCTGAAGGCCATGGGTTGTTCCACAGTCATGTAGGAGAATGTTAATTAACTCATCTACACTGAATTAAATAGAGTTCTGTAAATTAGAGCTACATTCATAATCTGCCCGAGTTCTCAACACACTGTATCGGGTGTCTGCATACTTTTGTCCATATAATGAACCACGAAGACGTACACCATACCACACATTAGGAACCACACGTGTGGAAAGCTCCTTAAACCTCACCTGATCAGACTGAGAGGACAGAAGTGCTCAGACCCAAAGTGTGACAGCAGCTCCACCTAAAGTCACACACAAGCATGACAACAGAGCAATATTACATTCCTTCCAATCAATTACTGTACAGGCAGCCGGGACAGTTCAGCTGATGGAGGGTGATGGAGGACTAATGTTAATCTAACAGAGTCATGTTACAGAACAGATAATGAGACACTGGGGAACCCAGTGACATGAAAAGGATAATGACCTCGACCTTTATAGCATCTGTCATAGGAATTTCCAGGAATGGGAACATGACACTGGACAAAATCTGTCATAGCAACTTCGATGACATGTGTATGGTGTGGTTATGTCAATGATGTGTAGCAGGGTTACTGTAATGCTAGAAAGTGTGTGCGGTCAGGATAAAAGCAATCCAGTCTCTTCACAGACTCGCATGCTCCACATAAACGGGCCACCACTCTGTAACATGTTAGTCATTAACAACCCAAGTACTATCGGCTGTTCCTATATTTGGCCCTCATCTAAATAAAATCCTCCTGCGTGGGTCAAAATACCAGCAAACTGAGTTTCCCTTCGCTGCCTGACCGAGCGTAGGCTTGGGCTGTGATCAGGTTTCCAGCTATGTGTAATGTTTGCATGCTTTGATGCACCAAATCAGTAAAAATACGTTTTTTTAAACATGATCTTTACATTTTCCAGCTCTCTCTTTATCGCAGGGAACTGCTTAGTTTGTCTTTGAGAGCGATCTGATTGGCTGCCCTAAATAAAATCAACGTTTGTCGTTTATGCCATCACAAAAACAATAGATTCAAGCATTTATGCAGTGTAGTCTCCATATACTGGGTGAGAGGTGGAACGACTGACTGCCTTCTACACATGATTCGCCATGATACAGGCCCTCTAACATCAGATTCACCTCAGACAAGCCCAGCCCAACACATAACACGGTGTTAGTTTAATACTCAGGTTTGTAAGTACAGTTATCTAAATGCACAACCACCAGTGTTTTCACAGGCGTTAAGGAATTAGCCGTCATGTGTTACCACAGGTATCATTTCCATCTGCGCCACATGCCAAGAAGTCAGTTCTACAAGGGGTACCTTAAACAGAGTGTCCAGTACATGATGACCGTGAGCAAGCATCTCAGAGTCTGTGTGTTTTTATGCAGTGTTCAATATAAAATCATTTCCATCCTGGCAAACGAATGTAGACATCCCCCACATACAATCTGGTGTCGTCCCGGATTCATTGATTTGGGTGATGGGGTTTCACCTTACAACGAGACCAGCCTTATAGAGAGTTTATGAATGGTGTAAAATGAGCTGATTTGTGATTATTTAGTGGGTCATAAACACTTCAAACGATTCAAATGTACCGGCATGCTTGGTTTAAGAACCCCATGTGGAAAATAACTTCACACCATCCTATTCTACAACCTTCAAGACCCATGGTCACCAACCTAGTCCTGAAGATCTACCTTTCGGCTGAGGCTAGTTCAGATCACTAACTGCTACACCGGCTCTAGCGGATTACCTTCTTCAGCAGCCCTTGACTGACTACACTACGAGTTACAGCAGATCTCCAGGAGGAGGGTTGGTGGCCACCAAGCGTCAGAAACTGATCACTGCTAATCTGAGGATCCACTGTGACTACGTTCTAATACCTTCAACCTTTTCACCCTTAATCACTTCACCCACACATCTAATAGAAAGGTTGGGGAGGGGGGCTAACCTTTATGTACTTGGTGAACATCTGAAGCAGAGGAGGGGAAAAGAAAATAGAGACACAGTTGAGAAAAGAAAACTATCAGCATGGAAGCCATGGAGTGCTGGTAATTCACAAGAACATCAATCAATCAATCAATCAATCAATCAATCAATCAATCAATTAATTAATTAATTAATTAATTCTAAACTTCAACCTAAACCAAAACCAGGGTTTAAAGAAAACACCAGTTTACAAACTCAGTCCTCAGAAGAGAAGTTGAGGCCGTATGTGAAATAAATAATAAACAACAGAGAGCAGCAAATTTGTAGATTCTACTTCAGCATACATTTAAACAGAAACTGTGGGAAGACAATAATTAAGGCTAGCACGTCTTAAACACACTAGCACATGGTGGAAATGTGTATTGTGGTCGGATAAGCTAACCTTTCTGATTGTTTAGAGAATTATTCCAACATGAGCAGCGTA
>JAMWET010004523.1:145000-175000 GCA_024036415.1 Prochilodus magdalenae
TTCAGCATGTAATTCATTGCTAATAATAATTCATGTTATAATTAACCGGATCATGACTTATCACATTACTTGCTGTACCTGGTAAGGTCCATGTCATATGTAGGGCTGTCTCCGGCCTCACAGGCAGGCGTGGCAGAGACAGTAGCGATGGAAGCAGAGGTGCAGGAGTCATCACTGTAAAGGAAAAGGAGAACATTCCAACTGACTCACGCTTCTCCAGTCTGATGTAGGAGATAAATGAAGGCACCTGAACAAACATAGACTATCTAAAACAATAACTGAGAAAGACAAGAACGTCACACGACCTTATCTGGTCAGATTATCTTCCAGAGATCTAATTAAATCCTTAAAATAGCTGACAAAATCGCCAGATCTCAGGATTTACTGCAGTCCAGAAGCTGAAATGCAGTGCAGTTCTCAGACCATTGCCAGTTACGTCTGTAGAGAACATCTTGGTCTTTATACGGAAGTAAAAAGAAGTCTGATAGTTCAGCCATCATCAGGTGAGCTGTTAATATGAATTGCTGATTGTTCTCGAAAGCCTCTGACCTGCAGGGAGCTGGTCCTGGTACAACAGTGCTAGTGGAGGACAGGCCCTCAGAGATGGTGGTAGGCTGAGCAGCAGTTACAGAGTCCGTAGGGATGGGGGAGAGGTCGGTGGTCTGCTTTACGGGAATGGAAGATTCTGGTGCATTGTGGTCTGAATCTTGCTCAGGCACAGAAGACTCTGGAGTCAAAACAGTCTTTGCTGTGGTCCCATCCACCTCCAGATCCTAAACAAAACAGAAACATATGGGGGTATTACTCTGTTCCTTAATGGTCAGGACCCCCACAGGACCACCACAGAGCAGGTATGATGTGGGTGATGGATCATTCTACTGCTGGACACTGACGTGGTAATGTGTTAGGACCCTGCCGCTGGTGTGAGGACGCTGCCCCACAGGAGTGCTGCTGGAGTGTTTAGACAGCTGTCTGCTCACTGTCCACTCTAGGACACTCCTACCTTGCTGGTCCACCTTGTTAGATGGACAGTCTGCCCGACAGGACCTCTGCTGCTGCCCCAGTTGCAGTGCTGGACGACTCTAGTCCTTAATAAGTGGTCACAGGGCGCTGCCCACAGGACGCTGCCCACAGGACGCTGCCCACAGGACGCTGCCCACATTGTGTCTGATCCACTCACACCAGCACAACACGTATTAACACACCGCCACGTCAGTGTCACTGCAGTGCTGAGAATGATCCACCACCCACATCATACCTGCTCTGTGGTGGTCCTGTGGGGGTGCTGACCATTAAAGAACAGGGTATGAGGGTTCTAAGAAAGCATACATACAAACAGATGGACTATTGTTCTAAACAGACCTCGTTGTGATTCCCACCTCTCAATACAAGCCTCAAAATCACACAGGAGATCTTCATAAGAAGTTCAGAACACAGTCCTGTCATTTGAGAATGGGTGTATGCAAAAGCCTCACCGCTTCCCCAGCTAATCTCTCTTTACTAGGATGCACTCAGATGCCTAGATTTGTTCACCGACGGTGGTTCCACAAGAGAAGGTATATCAAAGATCCTCAGGAAAGACCATCGAGCTCTAAAATGTAGAAAGTTGTTGATACTGTATTTAAATCATTATAACACTGCAGTCTATTGAAGGGATTAGGCTTAGTGTGTGAAAACGGTCTCCTGGATGTCTTAGTGAGAAGTTTATTTTGCAGTGGGGATGAAAGAACACGCTGCTCCAGTAGGCAGCCAAAGGCTTTCAGGGCTATTACGGTGTTTAACCGTGGCATCCAAAAGCAAACAATTAGAAATTCTTCTGGGAACAAAGAGTGGGAAGCAGCTCACGAGGATAGCACTGCCAGTAATCATCAAACCCAATATGGCAGTACCTTTTCAGTTTTCTCTTGCAGCCCAGTTTCCTGTGTCTGTAGCTCGTCTACTGGACCTACGTCTGTCTCGGTGCTCTGTTCTGTAGGGGGCATGGCGGGTGGATCCATGGAGACCTGTTTAATATCCACAGAGGTGCATTCAGACAAAGCAGAATTCTGCATATTGCATGAGAAAGCTGCAGCTAAAAGACAGAGATCAAAGTCTGTGCGGTTACAACAGCAACTGGTATAAAGAGCTTTGATGATGTTTTCAATAGGCACAGCTTAACGGCTCAAACCTGACATTCTGTTGCTCCGTGCTAATGTTCAGAGTGCACAGGGAACCTAATAATAGCACAGTAGCGCTTACAAGGCTGGTTTCCCAGACATGGAGTATGACTAATGGTGGTGCAAGCTAAATCTGTATATGGGCATGTGGACATGTATATATCAAACAACGCTGGTGTACCTGGTCATTCCCTTTGCTCTCTTTGGACCCGTCCTGCTCTCCTGTGATGTCCTTTGTGGTCGGTGGCTGATTCTGTGGGTCAGGTTCATTTTGCTCTGAGCAATGGCCATGTTGAACAGGGTGCCTGGAACAAACCCATAACAGATTTACAGTTAGCTACATCACCTCACAGCCCATCGTCACCAGCGGCATCGAGATCCCAACAGCTCATTACCAAAACTGCTGCACCCTGAAGGAATCGGCTAACAGGAATGAAACTTGGTGGGTAGGTTTGACATTTTGAGAAATGGGAGTGATGCAAGTTTCACCCTCAGCCGCCATGTGACGTAAGCAAGGACAGGCCTCATTACTGTACCTGACTGACCCAAAAGCCACGATTACGGACAATTCAGCGAGCGGTGATGTCCTCCATGAGTCATTCTGTTAGTGCCAGCACCATTGGCAGACGGCTGCACCACACAGGACTACATGTACGCAGGCCATTACGAAGATTATCAACACCACGTCAACATCACCCAAGACTGCAATGGTGTCCTGCCAGACTGTCATGGAGTGACTCAGAATGACAGCTGGTCATCTTCAGTGACAAGTCCCGTTTTTGTCTTGGTGGAGACGACCTACGAATCCACGGTCAGCACCAAGACGAGCGGTTCGTTGTCACGCTTCACACATCCAGAAGGCCTAGTGTAGCTCCACCTCCACCCATACTGCACCATCTGCAGGGACTGCATGTGGATATTCAAGCTGCATGGGATGGATTATCACAGGACACCATTAGGAACCTCTACAGCTCCATACCGAGACCCCTGGCATGTTGGGTTAACAAACATGGCGGCCCGACGCCATACTGAGAGACAGACTTCTGTAGGTGTAGCTCAGTAAATATTGATCATATCAGTCTAAATGTATCATCAGTTATTGATCCTGGTCACCTTTATCTTCCTACCCAACACCACCGCACTCCCACACCTCCTTCTGTGTGCAGCTCTTCTTTTAACCATGAGTGTATTTTGAATGGATTTGTGGAAAATCCACCTTGTGGTGAATATACACTCTTTATATAAATATCTAAATGTAGAATATCTAAAATGCTACATATCCAATAGAGACTATTCTAGAAGTTTAAGGAGCAGCTGAGGTAACGAAAAAGACATATGTAAATTTCTAATAATGGGTCAAATGGCCAAAAGCTTCTGGACACTTGACCATCACACCTATATGAGCTTGCTCCAGTTCCAAAAATATAGGCATGAATATGAAGTAGACCGCCTTTGCGGCTTTAAGAGCCTCAACTATTCTGGAAAAAGGCTTTCCACGTTGAAGTGTGTCTGTGGGAATTTGTGCCTAATCAGTCAAAAGGTCAGGCACTAATGTTGGGAGACAGCCTGGCTCACAACCAACATTACAGTTCATCTCTAAGGTGTTCAGTGGGGTTGACGTCAGGCTCCTCAAGCCATGTCTTTATGGAGCTGGCTTTGTGCACAGCGGAGAACAGTCATGCTGGAGGGTCTCCCCCAACCTGCTGTAATGTCTTTGGGTGTTGTAGCATCAACATCACCCTTCACTAAGACAGAGGAGCCCGAAACCATCATCATCCCTACTCCCCCTCCCCAAACTTTACTTCTGCCACTATGCATTCTGATAGATGGACGTCAGGAAAACGTAACCTATCTCAGAATCATCCACCAGACTGCCAGATAGCGAAGTGTGACTCATCAATCCAGGGAACACGTTTCCACTGTTCCAGAGTCCAGTGGTGGTGGTGCCAACACTCCAGCCAAGTCCTGGCATTGCACATAGGGATATGAGGTTGGTGTACAGCAGCCTGACCACAGAAATACATTTCTTGGAGCTACTACAGCAGGTTCTTCAGGTGCTCTCAGAGGCAGTTTGAAACTCAACAGGAAGTAAGAAATCTTTACACAGTTTGAGCTTCCGTGGCCACATCCTGTGAGTCTACCGCTTCATGGCAATACAAAGTGTATATCAGGTATATATACACACAACGTACACCACTGGGCAAAAAGGAAAGTGTCAAAGCTGTTCAGGGCAAACAGCACAAACGGTCCATGCTAGACAGTCAAAGCTCAGGCTGCTCAGCTAGCCTCCCTCTACCCCCACACACCCCTTCCTAAACCCAAACATCAGCGGCTTTACTGTGAAGGATTGTCTTAGCTCTGTGACGTAAGCTCGGGTGAAGTCCACCTATTGACCGGACTGCAACACCACTGTGGTGTCACTAGCACATGTGCAAGCTATTAGTTAACCTTTGTCACCTTGGCATACAACCAGAGCTTCCTAACCAGAGCTCCAGCAGAAAATAACGCCTTCCAGAGTTAACCAGAATTCCAGAGTTCAGCAATATCCCCCACGTGTTCATACGTATCCAGACGTCAACCAGCGACCTCAAGATGCTGACACAGGTGTTCAACTGTGCACACACGGCTTGTACAATCGCCATAGAAAAGCACCAACAGAACGGAAACACACAGCCCCACAGGAGCCAATCATCATTCTCTCCAATGCTTAGGCGAGGAGGGTATAATCCCCCAGCACTGTGGTGGGTGTATTGGTACACAACGTTCTCTGGGGTGATGGAGCACCATCCAGTACCTTTGTGACGAGCGAACTAGAGCGATCCAGAACTGCTCATCCCAACATCAGTACCTGACCTCACTAATGCAAAATGAAATCCTCACAGCAATGTTCCAACATCTGGTATAAAGTCTTCCCAGAAGAGTAGAAGAGACTGCTACTGCAGCACAGAGGAAACAAACTCCCAATGAACACCTTTGACTTCAGAAGAACCACTGCACGAGAACACTTTAGGATGTGCTGTGTAATTACCTTGGCGTTAAGTACCGTGTACTCTGGAGACTGAACGCTAATTTTGGCACACATTTTCCATCCGGCTCCAAAGACGACACGCTACAGCCTATTAGCCCAGAAGGTCATTTACATATCACAGGCCAGTTAACTGAAACCAAGTGTATGTGTTAATGGTATGTAGGTAATGTAGTGCCAGGCTGTGAATTAGCTGGTTAGTTGGATCAGTAGTGGGGATGGAAATCACCAAAGGCTCAACAGTACAACATTACCATGAAGCCAACTGAAGCCATGGTACTATATCACCGATACTACATCCTGAGCACTGTGTTAATAAACACTCTGATTAATGATGTTTTCCAACTGTAAATATTTATCTTTATTAATATAAAAAAGTTTTCACTCAATATATGTCAGCAAAACAATTACACCGTAGAATTACACACAGAATAACACCGTCATTAAAACATTACTTCAAATACAGTATACCTAATACTGTAAAATATCAAATATAATATTATAAAATATCAATAACTCTGCATCTGCGTATTGATGCCATATTACCATTACAAATTGTGCTGTATCCGTTTTAGTTATTTTTTGCCATCCCAATAAGATGGGCTGTGTGTTGCTAAGACCCTGACAATACGATATGCATCATGATACTGGAGTTATAATTCAACACACTGTAATTATACACATATATAGACTGGAGAGGTGGAGTCTAATGGCTGAAGACAGATTACAAAACCCTGGTCGGTCAAAATGAACCAACGTCTACCGTCAAAGTAAACCAGTCATAAATAATCAATTCTGTGTTTCTGAGAATCAGTACTGCATCTATGGCAGACCAATCCGGTAAAAATATATAACTGCCGCTCCTCTGATCAGTATATCTGATCTGGTATCCAAACATTTAAACTGAGAGTATCTTTGGAAACTGAAGTCCAGGCCTGTGACCTAGCTGTAGTTGTGATGTCACAGCATAAACAGTTGTTTGGCTGCCTCTGATTGGTCTAACTCACCTACAGGCAGTTTACAAGCTCTGGTGTGTTAGCGTTCCCCATATAAGCCATGGTTTTGATTAAATAGTCTATAATTAAATTGGCAGCTCTTAATTTGAATATTGTACTTTTTTTAAAATTGGGATTTCGATACAAGATGACTCTTTCAGCCCAAACTGTATCACAAAACATAACACTGTCACACCCAGGTGTATCGATATTCTACTATAGCTCTATGGATCAGGTCTGCTGGGGACTAACACTGAAACTCCAGGCCAGTGGTTCTCCAGGACCAGGACTGAGAAACAGAGCCAGAAATCCCCGTCCAGACAATCATATGACCGTAAATCTAATACGCTACCTGCTCTGTGCAGGAAGCTACTAAATTTAGTTGGTATGTAGGGTAAGGCATCTCGGCACATGGGAAACGGCCTAGAGAGGAACGCCTCTATACTGGGCAGCAGAAATGTGCTATGTCTTGGCACTTCTGCCCAGCAATGCATGAGTAAGCATAGATTAGATAGGGTTTCGCCTCTACTGCACTTTGTCTGGGTGTGACTCTACACTTCAGCAGTTACAGCCCAAAAGCTCTTTCGGATAATTAATAATAGGTAATTAAATAATAATAATAATTAATTAGTTTATTAACTGGCCTGTATCGGTTACAATCAGTGCTACTGTGTGGGACCAGCGGTCATGCCAAGACAAGCTACACATCTAAGGTACATAGAAAGGAAAGATGGTTCTTTAAGGGTGGGGAACAGTTCTATTTAGAGTCGCGAGTTTGGCACGCTTAAATGGCTCTTTGCATGGTGAACAGGTGTTGTATGCGGTTCTACGTAGCAACACTGAACAGGGTTCTTCCATTTTTACAAGCCTGGCCACTTTAAGCATGCTAGCGGTTCTTTGAGTGTTCGTGATTCTATCTAGAACCATCTATTTCCAGAGTGTAGCTAGCTCTAATCTATCACTGGGAGTGATGATACTGCTGCACTGTGAAACCATGTGGAGGAGCCACCTGTTGAAGTCAAACAAGCTTATCCACCCAGGCTGAGACCCTCCAACTGCGCCACAGCCTACATCAGTCTGGAGGAACCTGGACTCTCAGGACATCCAACCAGCTGGCCCATTATCTGTCACCCCAGCTCCATAAACGTGTGCTGCCTCGGTCTTCTGTAATGTCACGTTACTGGCGTTTGTTTACGTTGGACTGCTTCTTAGCTTAGCTTAGCTTAGCTTAGCTTAGCTAGTCAGGCTAGCTAACCTAGCCGGGCAGCTAGTAAACGTTATAAAGCTAATATATTAAATATACATAACAAATACACGATATTTATAAACGTCAGAGCTGGTGAAGAGTATTATCCCAGCTCGAGCGTGTAAACTGTCAACAGCGAAGAGTGCCAGTTAGCTTAGCATAGCTAGCATAACCTGCTAGAACCTTTCGGAGGGAGTAAGCCTAATTTAAATACAACCTATGGTCATTAATAGTCTGATATTAGACCCAGTGATGTTATACCTTAAATACAGAAGGACCTAAAGCAGTTAGAAGGCAGTCAGTCCTACTGGTTCTAACTGTAAACAGCTAATGCTAATGCTAACAGGTGTCTAGTTATCCAGCTGTCTAGGCAAGGAGGAAACCGTCCGGCCGGAACTCTGGAGTTATAATCTCCCAGTAGCTGAACTACAGATACCAGTACCCACCAGTACCCACGAGTACCCACCAGTAACACAGCAGTACCACACTGAGACACAGCAGTGTAACCTCGAGCCGCTTCATCATCGTCCAACAGCGGGAAGCAGCATTGTTACTCTCGTCGTCGTTAATCCGGGAATATCACAGAAGCTCCGACAGATACAGTGCACAGAAGCGGGGTGTCGGTCGGATGAAGTGAGGTGGTCGGTGTTCTGCTTGTTCTCCTCTTCGTGTCTCTCCTGGTCGGTCTGTCAGAGGAATGGGCTTTAGCTGGTTACGTGGACAAGTGAAAGCACCGCGCAGTTCCAGCTGAGCGGCTCCCTCAGCCAATCAGGTCGCAGGAAAGCCGTGACGTGGGCACCGCGCCGGCGCACCTGCTTCCCTGCAGGGGAAGTCCACCGACATTAGGAAGTTCCTGTGTGCAGTACTCCAGTCCTACCTGGCTAATTCATCTAGAGCGCTGGGTGTGGAGTGCTGCACTGTAGAGAAACTTCCTGATGTCTCCACAGTGGTGGTGATGATAGTGGTTATGGAAACCAGTGGTGTGTTTAGCACACTACAGTAGTATGTACTGCACACTGTATACGCCCCCTGTGTGTGGTATACAGTACAGTAACGGGTTCTGACCAACAGTGTAGCATACTAATACAGTCACATGACCAGTTACCTCACATTTACCTCAGAGCTGTTATTACTGTATCCAGTGTTTAGAGCTAGCTGTTGCTAACGCTGCTCCGTTCACCTGAGATACGGTTAGCCTAGCTGTTAGCTCCCCTCGGCTATTTCCCTCTAAAACTGATCCTCTAAAGCGAGTTCATCTTTTATTAATCTTCAGACCTGTATATTTAACTTTCTGAGGCTTATTCTGATTAACACACACCCCACTACAATCACTACACCCACATTTACCTCAGAGCTGTTATTACTGTACCCACTGTTTAGAGCTAGCTGCTGCTAACGCTGCTCAGTTCGCCTGAGATACGGTTAGCCTAGCTGTTAGCTACCCTCGGCTATTTCACTTTAAAACTGATCCTCTATAGCGAGTTCATCTTTTATTAATCTTCATACCTGTATATTTAACTTTCTAAGGCTCATTCTGATGAACACACACCCCACTACAATCACAACACCCACATTTATACTCGGGTTGGGCTGAGTTTAGCTCCCAGGCTGAGAGCTGGTGAGGCCACGGTGCATAAAGTGTTGCAGTACACCATGAAGATAGCTCCACCTGTATACTAGAACCTCTGACTGGAGCAGAACACCATCCGGGGATCACCAGTGCACTACAGATTACAGTTTGGTCACATACTACATACTGCTTTAAGAAGGTTTAGTATATGAGTAGTATGTAGTGCCATTTTGAATACAGCACAGGTCTATAGCACACACAGAGGTATTTTATATACTATATAAACCCACCAGTGAACAGATGTCTGTGGAACTTCGATGATACATAAATATAAATTGTCTCTGGGGACTGTTTGGCCTCACAGCGCCGTGTGTGAATATCCCTCCACTGTGAATGGATTAAAATACACATCAGACCAAACCAGTGTCTCAGACATCAGGAGGTGCTGTTTATCCAGCTGTTCTGTGACGGGGCTTTTAGAGGTAGATGTCTGGTTCCATTCACCACCTCTGTGAACCAGTCTAACTCATTTCACACCAAACCACTCCGGATGAGTTTCATTATATCTTAATAGTGTAATCATGTAGTTTTGAAGCCAGCCAGGTTAGAGGTCAGGTAGTTGAGGTTACAAATCAGGCCTATGTGGAAATACTGGATTTAAAGACATGAATAGATCAGGGCTGTGTGCTCCGGCATTGCCTTTACAGTCAGGAACATTGAAAGTAAAGAACACTTTCGCCCTCTCTTTCTGTAAACTCACCTTTTTGGAGATCTTGTTTTCCTTCGGATCGTGATGATATACCCTTCTGATATACCTCCTTGTATCTGAGCTGTCCATCTTATCAGCTCCACCAACCATATAAGGCACTCTGTAGTTCTACAGGTCCAGACTGTAGTCCATCTGTTTCTCTGTATACTGTATTTTTCCTGTTCTTCAATGGTCAGGACGACCACAGAGACGGTATAATGTGGGCACTGCGGTGACACTGTATGTTAGTGTGTGTTGTGCTGGTGTGAGTAGACAGAAAACCAAACGGACGTGCTACCAGACACAGCGGCAGTAACCTGGGTTCTGAACTCACTCTGAGCTCTGTGTAAAGACAGAGGCAGGCACTGATCCCTCAGTCTGAGGCTGGCAGGACCTTCAAATGATTTACGTTTATTCAAATAGATATTCAAGTGCTTATTCAAATGTGAAGTGATTCGCTGGATGTTTATTTAACAGTCAGGGAGTTTCATAAAGCAGCACCTGAACCTGAAGACAAGGAGCAAAAATCAAATCAGCTTCAAATGACTCCATACGTCCTCCACACTTTTCTCTACTCTCTGTATTATTATAATTATTGTTATTGTTATTATTATTATACCAATTATTATTATTATTATAAATATTGTGTTTGTTATTATTATTGGCATTATTGTTGTTATTATTATTATGTCTCTCTCAATAACAAATGGGCCACATTTACAGGCCCTCTGATATAATAACAAATAATATCAGGGATTAAAAACAAATCCTGTTTGACTGTTCATGATTTTGTCAGATGCAGTAAAGAGGCAAATGTTTATATACCATTTCCACATGTTAAGACTAAGGACGAGGCTGGAGGTGAAGAGGATCAGCCCCTTTATATTATTGATACTGATAAAAATCCTTGTTCTTGTATTTACACTATAAGCGGTTATAAACCACACTGTGTCTGTTTGAGAGATTTGGAGACCTCTCTGGTGGAACTGTGGAATTGCAGGTAATGTGCACAAGGAACATTTTGCAGCGTGGGTGGTGGATCAGCTCCCTTCCCCGAGCGGATGAACCTGAAAGTTGTGAATGTGTTTAGGGAGAATTCAGAGAGAACTTCATTTAAACCTCCTGAATGATGTGTCTTTTGAGGATGGGAGCGAATGACCTACTGTTGTCATCATATGCTCTTCCGTCTTAATGCTGACTGTGCTCTAGAGACCTGTATTGAGCTTTTTTTTGAATATCGAGCTGGACCTGTATGGTTTTTTGAGCTTGTACATTTAAATGATTATTTTAGGCTTTAGTGATGCTCAGTACGGCTTTAGCTGTACCAGCGTAGTGCAGCTTTACATTCAGCACCCAAGTTGAAATTCAGAACCTGGAAACTAGCGGAGCATGGCTTCAAAATCCTGCATGGTTTTAGCCATTAAACAAATGTTTCCAAGATCTAACTGGATGAGTTAGCATGAGGTGATCCCAAAGCCTTTATGGGGCCCTAAAAACTGATTTGCTGGCATGCACACCAGCTCTGACACAAGCAGTGGGATTTGATTGATTAAACCACTAGTATTAGCTCGCTAGCCCGCTATAACAACACTGTGTATCGGCATGATTAACACCAACATCCAGTTCTACTGTGTGCGAACCTGACTCGGCCATGCAGATTTCTCCTGCACATCATACAGAGGAGTCGACCCGTCCTCTCTCCTCTCTCAGGAGGCCACCCAACTGCTCGTCCAGTCTCTGGTCATGTCAAGACTACACTACTGCAACTCGCTCCTGGCTGGTCTTCGCTTGCGGACAATCAGGCCCCTGTAACTGGTCCAGAACGCAGCAGCTCGGCTCGTCTTTAATTTTCCCAAATTCACCCACATCACTCCTCTGCTTAAACTCTAATGCTCATCTACGAAGCCAAGAATGGACCTGCCCCTCCCTGTCTTATGGCAATGGTCAAGAGTCGAGCTGTTCCTAAAGTCCTTCAAGCTTTAAGTCCCAAGTACTTAGGTGAGTGAGCACTAATAGATGTATATCTACTTCTACTGACCATAACCTTTCTTCTCTCTAGGTTTGAGCGCTGGTTTGGGGTTGCCAAGTAGTGCTCTTATGCTGCGTTTAACTCTGCGTTGTGTTCTTCTTTCTAGGCTCCAGCACTGTCCCTTGTTTGGGCAGCGCCTGAGCCTCAGTTTTAGACTCTAACCTTATTGTTCTAGCTAGGAAACATCCTCTAATGGAACACTAACCACAGCTGTAAGTGGCTCTAGATAAGTCACCTTAGACGTCAATGTAAATGTATGACTCTTGGGCACCCTCTAGTGGCCACAGGGGGTAGTTGTTTGGCGAGCTCTGGGTCTTACATGTTCAGTACTACATAGTGCGGTACTATATACACAGCATAATCTTGATTTACATGTTTAATGAATTATGTGTCTCACCTCCACCACCAGCGAGCCCAAGAACTGCAGACAGGAAGTTCAGTCATACGGGATAAATAAACAAAGCAACGAGGGTTAACGGTCTTCAGCACAGGTTTATTGAATTACATAAAGAATATAGTCACTAATACAGCTCCCTCCAAAGAAACACATTTACAAAAGGGAGGCCAGTGTCTTGATTTCCTCCAGTGAACGAGATTATTCCCTTATATATTTATATATATATCTATACGTATGTACGTCTGCATGTACGAGTGTGCAGGTGTAGGTAACACTGTTACGTTCCGTTGCATATTATATAGATTGTTTCTATTACTAGCTTTGGCAATACAGACTTATTCATGCCATTATAATTCGTATGAATCGAGAGCTCTGAGTTACAGTAAGAGACGATAAGAACAAAAGACAAGATCTTCAAGTACCATCGTGTACAAACCGAGAAAATCGGAAATCAAATCAAATTAAAACAACTGCTGGGCTTTAGCAGCGCACTAGTATGGACAGAGACCCACAGATACAACACATCAACTGCCCACTTGAACTGGTACAAATCTAGTTTCACTTCTAGTACACAAATTGTTGGATCGTTTTTTTTTTTCTTTTTTTTTTTCTCGTTGTGGGGAAACATTGTACATCATATCGTTGAGGAAAAAGCAGATCCCGGAGTGGTGGAGCGGAATGGGACGAACTTCCATTACTGATACTATTACGGCTTGGTTAAAAGGGTGCTCAGACTCAGAAGACATTCTTTCGCTTCCTGGAAATCCATCTACGGAAGTCCGATCTCAGGAAAGGAACGGCTGAAAGTGGTGATTACTCTTCATCTTTACGTAGGGAATACGTACACATATATGGCTGGTACATGCCACGACTGCACAGTTACCGTAGAGCACAGAGGATGCTGTAGATCTGACGCTGTTGTTCATATCGAGTGGTTTCTGGAACTATACAGGCAGTACATGTGTGTGGGGAGGGTGGTGTTCAGGTGCATGGTGGGGGGGCTATGTCTAGGCAGTAACAACGTCTCAGGGGTCTCTCCGCTACAACAACACCAACAATGACAACAACACACACCCACACCCACACACACGACCAGGCACACAGATACAATCACGATGGCTAAAAGTGAGCTCGGGGTTCAACAGCAGCGAGATGAGCGATCATCAAAACAACAACACACCCAACAAACGTGCGGACAAATGGAACGTGTGGAACACGAGTTCACATACAGGACACGCACGCACACCCTCACACACACACTTGATACAACACACTGTAGACCAGGGGCTCCCAACCACCCAGCGGAAAGACTGCGGCGCTTACTTGGCGAACTGTTTCCAGCCGGAACCCAACGGAAAATTCTGGGAACTCTCTGCAGATGGCGGCAGTGGAGGGAACGCTCCATCAAGAACTTTCCCAACTGCTGTGGTGGAATAAAGTGGATGCCGATCTCGGAATGGGAGACAAACCCAGTATTGCATAACCAGCATTAAAGGAGAACAGAGCTCCTCCTGCAGTCTACTCTGATGAAGCTCTACTCTGATCATCATCTGGTAACACCGTCACCATGCCAGTGTTTGCCTGGCTTCGTGCTGGCGTAGGAGGCGTGCCGCTATGAGATGTAGAGCATGAACCTGAGGATCTCTGATTGATTACTCTCATGCCTAGCGACCCCTTACAACCACCTGGAATAACACAGCAACATTTACAGCAGCGGCTTTTTACAGCCAGCCTGACGTTCAGTCAGGAACTCACCGTTCTAGATATTAATTATTACTGTCTGAGCTTGTTTTAGTGATTCGTCCTGCACGCTGTCCTCCCTCTCAGCCTCTCATAACCTCCACACTAAACAGTAACATACTGCAGCACTTCTTTATTTATGCCCTTTCTTTACTTCCTGTTCCTTTCATCTCTCCTCTTATTTCTTCCTTCTGTGCTGCTTCTTTCTTTCCTTTATTCCCTCTGTTACACTGCCCCCTATAGACGTACTCACACATCTGTAAATATACCAACAAATTAGGAACCACCTGGAACACCTTCACAACAACCTCCCATCGCAGTGATCTAGAGGATTTCCTGAGCTAGTTTCTACTGCACTCTGCTTCCCCTTTTTAACTTCCACACTGGCCATTAACATTCTTTCTTTTTCCTTTCTTTTTTCTTACTTCCCTTCCATTTCTTCCTATTCTTCCCCTACCTTACATTACAGCTTAATTATTGCCAGAGAGATTCTCAAATCTCTCTATGGTCGTGTGTATCCATGTTGGCTGCTATAGGTGACTGGGGATGTGCCAAGTCCATCGTGTGTGGTACGCAGAGAGATGATGCGAATTCCACTATGAAGCCATCAAGTTTCCTCAAGATACTTGAGGACAGCAGCAAAACACAGAATGAGCAATCAGGGGTCTCGCGGCCCCCTGTCACCTCACTGTGGTCTGCTACCAGTGTGTTGAAATGGACAGCAGGTCAGTCTGCATCTTTACAAAGGCTGGAAACCCCTGATCTCCAGTGCACACTTCCTCACACGCATTCAAACCAAACATGCAGCCGACGTAGCGGAGGGTCTGTGCCGTTCTGCTCTGGTCAGCAGGTCTGGCACAGTTACTGAGGGGTTTTCACATTGACAGGTGGAGGAGGAGCCTGTGCGGCGGGACGACTCGGCCTGAGTGCTGCAGGAGGCACAGAGACACACACACACACACACACGGCACCACAACGAGCACAGCTAACAGCTAACGCGGACACTAGCACTAGCAGAAGGGGGACGCACGCGGCGGGGCGGGGATGAGGACGTTTAGGAATGATTCGGGAGAAGCTAAGACTGGGGCATGCGGGGGTTGAAGGGGCGCTAGGAGACGCTGAGCGCTGGCTGGAGTTAGAGATAGGGTCCAGGAGAAGAGAGAAGGGGGTCCCGCCAGGCCTCTTAAGGGGGAACCTGCCTGGTAGGGGAGGGAGGTGGCCGGCGGCTGACACACGTACGAGAAGCGGACAGCGAGGGAGGCAACAAGGGAAAGGAAGGAAAGTCAGCGATCGCAGAAAGAAGACAGGGGAGAGGGAGAGAGAAAGGGAAAGGGGGAGAGACAGAGACAGGGAAGATTGAGGGAAAGGGAGCGAGGGGGGAGAGAGACAGTGTGGAGAGAGAGGGAGAGAGAGAGAGAGAGAGAGAGAGAGAGAATATTGAGGGAAAGGAGAGACAGAGAGAGAGAGAGAGAGAGAGAGAGAGAGAGAGGGAATATTGAGGGAAAGGAGAGACAGAGAGAGAGAGAGAGAGAGAGAGAGAGAGAGAGAGAGAGAGAGAGAGAGAGAGAGAGAGAGAGAGAGAGAGAGAGAGAGAGAGGGAAGATTGAGGGAAAGGGAAGGAGGGAAGGGGGGGGTGTTGAGGGAAAAAGGGAAAGGGAAGGAGGGAAAGGGTGGGGGTGTTGAGGGAAAAAGAGAGAGGGAAGAGAGAGAGAGAGAGAGAGAGAGAGAGAGAGAGAGAGAGAGAGAGAGAGAGAGAGAGAGAGAGAGAGGGAAGATTGAGGGAAAGGGAAGGAGGGAAGGAGAGAGAGAGGGGGGGGGTTGAAGGAAAGGGAGAGAGGGAAAGAAGAGAGAGAGAGAGAGAGAGAGAGAGAGAGGGAAGATTGAGGGAAAGGGAAGGAGGGAAGGAGAGAGAGAGAGAGAGAGAGAGAGGGGGTTGAAGGAAAGGGAGAGAGGGAAAGAAGAGAGAGAGGGGGGGGATTGAGGAAAAGGGAGAGAGAGAGAGAGAGAGAGAGAGAGAGAGAGAGAGAGACAGAGAGAGAGAGAGAGAGAGAGAGAGATTAGTAAGTGTCAGAGCTGAGAAGCAGTTAGCTGAAGAAGAAAAGCTTGGTGAGGCAGATTAACTTCCAGGTTAATACACACCTGTGTGAACACATTAGTGAAGAACCAGCCCTTTAGAAATCCCCACTGTCCAGACAAAACACGGATCTCCAGACCGGCCAGACACCTCACCTAACTTTAATGGAAGTCAATGGAACCAGACGTCTTAACCAATCAGATTACTCCATTCTGTTAGTCCAGTCACCATGGATCTCTCTCACAGTGTAAACGGCAGGTCATGTGATCTAATGATGCCTTAAAGTTAACAACGGTAAACAAATCGGAGATACGTGTTTTTCTCTGGACAGAGACCAAATAGACACAGTGGATAATATCAGCCCAATATCACACAGTCCAGCTGGAATCTCCTAATCACGCTGTAGTTTACTCTAAGGCCTCCTCCTGACTGTGACTGGTCCTAATCACGCTGTAGTTTACTCTAAGGTCTCCTCCTGACTGTGACTGGTCCTAATCACGCTGTAGTTTACTCTAAGGCCTCCTCCTGACTCTGACAGTTCCTAATCACGCTGTAGTTTACTCTAAGGGCTCCTCCTGACTCTGACAGTTCCTAATCACGCTGTAGTTTACTCTAAGGCCTCCTCCTGACTGTGACTGGTCCTAATCACGGTGTAGTTTACTCTAAGGTCTCCTCCTGACTGTGACTGGTCCTAATCACGCTGTAGTTTACTCTAAGGTCTCCTCCTGACTGTGACTGGTCCTAATCACGGTGTAGTTTACTCTAAGGTCTCCTCCTGACTGTGACTGGTCCTAATCACGCTGTAGTTTACTCTAAGGTCTCCTCCTGACTGTGACTGGTCCTAATCACGCTGTAGTTTACTCTAAGGCCTCCTCCTGACTGTGACTGGTCCTAATCACAGTGTAGTTTACTCTAAGGCCTCCTCCTGACTGTGACTGGTCCTAATCACGCTGTAGTTTACTCTAAGGTCTCCTCCTGACTGTGACTGGTCCTAATCACGCTGTAGTTTACTCTAAGGCCTCCTCCTGACTGTGACTGGTCCTAATCATGGTGTAGTTTACTCTAAGGCCCCCTCCTGACTGTGACTGGTCCTAATCACGCTGTAGTTTACTCTAAGGCCTCCTCCTGACTGTGACTGGTCCTAATCATGGTGTAGTTTACTCTAAGGCCCCCTCCTGACTGTGACTGGTCCTAATCACGCTGTAGTTTACTCTAAGGCCTCCTCCTGACTGTGACTGGTCCTAATCACGCTGTAGTTTACTCTAAGGTCTCCTCCTGACTGTGACTGGTCCTAATCACGCTGTAGTTTACTCTAAGGTCTCCTCCTGACTGTGACTGGTCCTAATCACGCTGTAGTTTACTCTAAGGCCTCCTCCTGACTGTGACTGGTCCTAATCACGCTGTAGTTTACTCTAAGGTCTCCTCCTGACTGTGACTGGTCCTAATCACGCTGTAGTTTACTCTAAGGCCTCCTCCTGACTGTGACTGGTCCTAATCACGCTGTAGTTTACTCTAAGGCCTCCTCCTGACTGTGACTGGTCCTAATCATGGTGTAGTTTACTCTAAGGCCCCCTCCTGACTGTGACTGGTCCTAATCACGCTGTAGTTTACTCTAAGGCCTCCTCCTGACTGTGACTGGTCCTAATCACGGTGTAGTTTACTCTAAGGCCTCCTCCTGACTGTGACTGGTCCTAATCACGCTGTAGTTTACTCTAAGGTTTCCTCCTGACTGTGACTGGTCCTAATCACGCTGTAGTTTACTCTAAGGCCTCCTCCTGACTGTGACTGGTCCTAATCACGCTGTAGTTTACTCTGAGGCCCCCTCCTGACTGTGACTGCTCTAATTCACGCTGTAGTTTACTCTAAGGCCCCCTCCTGACTGTGACTGGTCCTAATCACGCTGTAGTTTACTCTGAGGCCCCCTCCTGACTGTGACTGCTCTAATTCACGCTGTAGTTTACTCTAAGGCCTCCTCCTGACTGTGACTGGTCCTAATCACGCTGTAGTTTACTCTAAGGTCTCCACCTGACTCTGACAGTTCCTAATCACGCTGTAGTTTACTCTAAGGCCTCCTCCTGACTGTGACTGCTCTAATTCACGCTGTAGTTTACTCTAAGGCCTCCTCCTGACTGTGACTGCTCTAATTCACGCTGTAGTTTACTCTAAGGCCTCCTCCTGACTGTGACTGGTCCTAATCACGCTGTAGTTTACTCTAAGGTCTCCACCTGACTCTGACAGTTCCTAATCACGCTGTAGTTTACTCTAAGGCCTCCTCCTGACTGTGACTGGTCCTAATCACGCTGTAGTTTACTCTAAGGCCCCCTCCTGACTGTGACTGGTCCTAATCACGGTGTAGTTTACTCTAAGGCCTCCTCCTGACTGTGACTGGTCCTAATCACGCTGTAGTTTACTCTAAGGCCCCCTCCTGACTGTGACTGGTCCTAATCACGGTGTAGTTTACTCTAAGGCCTCCTCCTGACTGTGACAGTTCCTAATCGCGCTGTAGTTTACTCTAAGGCCTCCTCCTGACTGTGACTGGTCCTAATCACGCTGTAGTTTACTCTAAGGCCCCCTCCTGACTGTGACTGGTCCTAATCACGGTGTAGTTTACTCTAAGGCCTCCTCCTGACTGTGACTGGTCCTAATCACGCTGTAGTTTACTCTAAGGTCTCCACCTGACTCTGACAGTTCCTAATCACGCTGTAGTTTACTCTAAGGCCTCCTCCTGACTGTGACTGGTCCTAATCACGCTGTAGTTTACTCTAAGGCCCCCTCCTGACTGTGACTGGTCCTAATCACGGTGTAGTTTACTCTAAGGCCTCCTCCTGACTGTGACTGGTCCTAATCACGCTGTAGTTTACTCTAAGGCCTCCTCCTGACTGTGACTGGTCCTAATCACGCTGTAGTTTACTCTAAGGCCTCCTCCTGACTGTGACTGGTCCTAATCACGGTGTAGTTTACTCTAAGGCCTCCTCCTGACTGTGACTGGTCCTAATCACGCTGTAGTTTACTCTAAGGCCTCCTCCTGAGATTCTAGCTATAGATTCTGTCTTGAAAGACCTCGTGATTATAAGAGCATGTGATTAAATTGTCCTCCTTCTACCGTACTATAATCTGACTCTGGAAAGCCCTGTTGATCGGATTGGTTTCCTCTGAAAGGAAGACTAAGCGTGTTATCGGAATTCAGCCGCTTACTAAAAGCGTTCAATTACTGAGCAGCTCTGTTCTGCTCAGGACTCAGGATTCAGTTAGGCAGCTCAGCTTCACTCACTTGAGAGCTTTCCAAAGCAAAGCTGAGCCAAACACACTCAGATTTACAAGGAACACTACTGCCAACTCAGCTTTCCTCTGCAAGAGCTGCTCAAACAAAGCAGAGTGAGTCATAAATATCAATGTCCTGAAACTGAGTATCATTTAATTCTCACACTGTTTGTCATTTCACAAAAATTAGGCAATAGGGCATCATCCAAAAAGTTCGATATCGATACCGATATCTCCGCAAATTCCTGGTTGATAGTTTTTCTGGTGCTTTCTTTTTCAGTAAAGACCAAAGCTAGCTGGGGTTCATGCCAGACGGTGCTGGACATTGCTGTATTCACTGACTACAATGAAATACAGATGTATTACGAAGCCCTGACGCTAATAATATGCAAACAAAACATAATTAAGACACCCCATCCACAGCCTAGATCTGGGAAGGAGCCTGCTTTCTGGCTCCTGACTACACAGGTACTGAAATTTGCTCCATAATGGCCCAGAATGTTTCAGTTCTAAGCGGTAGCGAAGTGATTCAGTCAGTGTAAATTCTACTGAAGTTCTACTGAAGCGAATAAGCTGTCCATTTCTGGCTTATGTCAAGTCTCAGAGTGAGCTCCTCGGTTGTTTAGCCTCTCCAGTGGCTTGTGTCATCCTTGGCGTACGTCTGCTTCCTCTTCTTCAATACTTACATCACCTCAACTCATCTCTGTGTGCTGCCTCGGACCCGTAATGAGCTACATTCTGAAACACCAGTCACAGTAATTCTGCTGCAGCGGGATTGGGCTAATGTGGCTGACAGAGATGACAGCTCGTATCCCAATTAGCTTGCGGGGCTTTTGTTCACTGTTGGGGCCCTGACACACCAAGTGGACCGATCGTGTGCTCTGACTGTGTTGGCTGACTGAGCATGGTGATTCTAACCAGCTGTAGATGGGCATTAGAGGGCATTAGTCACAACATTAAATCACTAATAGAGGGATGTGTGATATTAGAACTTGGAGAAGAAGTGGGTTTGTTTGCCTATGAACAAAAAAGTAGGTAAGGCAACACTCACTACGAATCCTGTATTCATAATACACTATGCATGCATTATGAGGCATTATAAAGCATCATAAGTGGTCTTTGCAGGCTCTAAGTGAAGTGCGACTGGTAATATACATTGTGAAGACGTAGCCATAGCTGACGTAGCCATAGCTGACCTAGTACAACATTAGCTCACAATGCCTTTATGAACAGGTATTATAGTGCATTATGACACCTGACATTATAAAGTTTAATGTAGTGTTATGCGTGCAATTATAATTAGCTGTAAGTATTTATACACCAGCCGCTGCCTGAGGAAAACCAGGAGGATTCTAAAGGACTCCACCCACCCAAGCCACTGTCTGCTCTCACAGCTGCCGAGTGGGAGGAGGTTCCGAAGTATAAAGTCCAGAACCAGCCGCCTCCGAGATAGTTTCTTCCCCAGAGTCATCAGGCTACTGAACAGCCAGTAGTGCTGATGCACCGGTATATGGACCTGGTTCAGCACACCTCACCAAAACCATCTAAACGATGATCTCCATGGACAATCATCACTCTGCACTTTACATTAGCATATTTACACTTACACATACAGACTGACCTACTGTTATCTTCCATCCACACTGTATATCTGTAGTGTATGTATATATAATATTCTCTGCCCTGTATATACCCTGCATCTCTCATCTACCTCAGCCTTACCATAGTGCTATATGGTAATGTGTACATCTGGATGCATCATAGTTTTTATTCACAACTTTTATTCATAACTGTAAATTAGTATAAACAGAGATCTTAGTGTTTGGTATTGTATATATTTATATTTATTGTCTAATGTATATGTTTGTATTGAAGTACTGTAAGGGCCTACACACCTACGTTTTTCACCCACCTTCACACCTGTGAAAATGTGATGTGACAAAGTGATTTGATTTGGCTGGTATTATATGGTATCATGTATGCCTTATAACACATTACTGTGATGCCTCCAGGTTTCCCTGACGCCGCCGATCTTCCGAACTCCGTTTCCCAGAATGCACTCTGCCAAACCTAGTTTGCATCACTGAGCGTTTCTCTCATGCCTGTCTTGCCGTTATCTCTTGTTCTGACTCCCTTTGTCTTCGACTCTCTCTCTCTCTCTCTCTCTCTCTCTCTCTCTCTCTCTCTCTCTCTCTCTCTCTCTCTCTCTCTCTCTCTCTCTCTCTCTCTCTCTCTCTCTCTCTCTCTCTCTCTCTCTCTCTCTCTCTCTCTGATCTTCCCCTTGTTTTGGTTGCCTGTTTGTTTGCCTCTCTGGTTTTCGACTCTCTCTTGGATTTGGATCCCTATGGATTTGTTCGCTGGACTATCTGATTTCCTGGTTTTCGACCCTTGCCTGTCCCTTCATCTATGACCCTGCATTACCCATTTGTTATGTGTGGCTTGATTTCAAATCAAATCAAATCACTTTGTCACATCACATTTTCACAGGTGTGAAGGTGAGTGAAAAACTTAGGTGTGTAGGCCCTTACAGTACTTCAATACAAACATATAAATAGACAATAAATATATACAGTACTGAGCACTAAAATCTCTGTTACACTAATTTACAGTTATAAATAAAGGTTATGAATGAAAGCTATGATATTTGCAGATACAGTACACATTACCATACAGCACTATGGTAAGGCTGAGGTAGATGAGAGATGCAGGGTATATACAGGGCATAGAATATTAAATTATATATGTATATACATACACTACAGATATACAGTGTGGATGGAAGATAACAGTAGGTCAGTCTATATGTGCGAGTGTAAATATGCTAATGTAAAGTGCAGAGTGATGATTGTCCATGGAGATCATCGTTTAGATGGTTTTGGTGAGGTGTGCTGAACCAGGTCCATATACCGGTGCATCAGCACTACTGGCTGTTCAGTAGCCTGATGTTTGCTCTGAAATAAAACTCATCTGACTTTCGGATCTCTGCGTGCGTCCAGCCAGGTTCTTTGTTCCTGACACTTTTAGCATTGTAAATACAGGATTCATCGGAAGTTCAACACGCACAGATGAAGCCTGCAAGGCATTTAAACCGGATGTTCTCTATATGCTGCAGACTGACGCATTTACAGACAACTGCAGCTTCAGCTATGCAGGTGCATTAACTATATGTGTGTCGGCCGTGCGTGTTCAATCACCTCATCACTCTCAGCTGGTGCTAGTTTGTCCTAGGTTGGTGTGTCTGGGCCTTTAACCTCGTTAGCTCTGTTTGGTTAGCTCTGTTTGATACATTAGAGAGCATTCTGATGATGCTCCTTCAGTCTCACTCAAAGAATTTACACTGTACTGCTTGTGTGGAAAAGCTCTATACGCATCAACACATACCTGTGACTCTGGTAAGAACTCACCTTGGAATGCTGGGCGGAGCCCGGTTTGGGCGGTTGGGCACCTGAGGGCTGTCGCCGCTGTTGTTAAAGGGTCCCAGAGGCCCCGGACGGGATGGAGGCGGAGGAGCCCCTCGGCCTGCAGGCCTCTGACCAGCGGACATCCTGCGTGGCGCGGTGGGGCTGGGCGGAGGAGACCTGCAGAGCAGAGGAGACCAGCTTCAATCCTTTAAGGTAGTTTTACAGAGAAGTCTAAAAGATTAAAGTGACAACAGGACGAAAAATAAAAGGGGTATAATTTGTTTGAGCTTGTGCCATTTGTGCTTTTACACACAGAGGAATTTGTCTTCCACATTCAACACATCCACGGAGCGAAACAGCCACATACACACACATGCACTAGTGAACACACTAGGGGGCAGTAAGCACACTTAGTGGTGGTGGGCAGCCTAATCCACAGTGCCCGGGGAGCAGTTGGGGGTTTAGGTGCCTTGCTCAAGGGCACCTCAGTTGTTACTGTCGGTTCAGGGAATCCAACCGGCAGCCCTCTGGTCACATGGGTGATTCCCTAACCTCCAGCCCATGACTGCCCCCAACCAGCCACATAAACAAGCCTGTTGTAGATTACTGAACAACTTAACACACTTTGCAAAACGCAGCTTGCGCAACAGCAGCTAGCTTCTATTGCTTGTGAAGCGCATTAGCCTCGCAGCACCTGTGCACAACTGAAGAAGGTGATGAACTACATTCATCGTAAAACCGGATTGCTTAATCCATGTCTGGAAAGCAAGGGGGGCATTCAGACAGGGCATGATGTGACAGCTTCTAGCAGACCTAGACGTGTAGACGAAGATTTACAAAATCTATAATGAAAATAAAAAAACTAAAAATGTGTTTGCTTGAGGTATTTGGGTCATCCAATATTGGCTAATGCTAATGCAGATCTAGATGGTGGCTCTCTCACCATAGTGGTACTTCAGTGGCAACAAAGTGTTTGGTTTACCAGCTGCTCTTCTGGAAAAGCTGGAAAATCTGCTTACTTGAGATTCATTTGAGCTACTGGTCATGGTCAACTGGTCCAAGCATTTGACTAATTATACATTGGACACATATACATGGACACAAGTAACAGTTCTTACTGATTTTCCTGAAATCCTCCTAATATGCAGAACACATTCTCTTTATACGGACACATGGAAACTAAACCGAGTTTTACATAATCCTAACTATGTATCACCTGCGGGAGCCTCCAGGGGCGGCCTGCAGCCAAGAGCTGTCCACAGGCGGGGGCAGAGGAGTGGACACAGTGGTGGTGGAGATGTCCCCGATGATGGCTAGCGCCTCCTTCAGGGAGTGGTGGGTACGCAACACCTCGTCCCTGCGCTGAACCTGCTCCTGGGACTCGTCCATCAGAGCGTTCTGGTCCCCGGCCGAGTACAGCTGAGCCAGCAGCTCTGCATTAATGAACTCCTTCACCTGAGGAAGAGACAGAGGAGCCTCTAGAACATATACTTTCCCGGAGCTCCCGTTGTGGGCACCGGTTCTCTTGAAGGGCTGGATCATGAGCTCAGATTAAACAGTACTCATCAGTGTTGGTCAGTTTTAATGGGGAAAGTCAGAGCAATAGCTACACCATGAAACAGACCTTCAGTTGGGCAGTACAGTTCCTTAACAGCTGTTATACTAGCAGTACTGAGATATATAATTAACAGTGGCGTATATATGCAGTGTATCACCATAGTCATTCTTGTTAGTAGCAGCAGTTATAATAGTTGGGGTATACGTTTTTACTACTACTGATATCAGCTGTAACATTCAAAGTAGTACTGAGAGTAGTATAGAGTAGTAGCAGTCACAGTAATAATAAAAACAGTACTACTATAAATAACAGCAGTACTAATAATCATAGGACAAGTAATACTAGTACTACTAATAACTGTAGTAGTAATATTAGTGCAAGTAATGGTAGTAATGTAGGACTAGTACAGGTGATAGTAGAAGTAGCTGTAGTAGTTACAGGGTATTAGTGGTAGTAAGCCTATGTAACAGCCGTATTGGTGGTAGTAGTGTTAGCAGTGTTAGTAAGCGTGGTAGCTGTGGTATTAGTGGTAGTAGTGGTAGTAGTGTTAGTAAGCGTGGTAGCTGTGGTATTAGTGGTAGTAGTGGTAGTAGTGTTAGTAGTGTTAGTAAGCGTGGTAGCTGTGGTATTAGTGGTAGTAGTGGTAGTAGTGTTAGTAGTGTTAGTAAGCGTGGTAGCTGTGGTATTAGTGGTAGTAGTGGTAGTAGTGTTAGTAAGCGTGGTAGCTGTGGTATTAGTGGTAGTGGTAGTAGTGGTAGTAGTGTTAGTAGTGTTAGTAAGCGTGGTAGCTGTGGTATTAGTGGTAGTAGTGGTAGTAGTGTTAGTAAGCGTGGTAGCTGTGGTATTAGTGGTAGTAGTGGTAGTAGTGTTAGTAGTGTTAGTAAGCGTGGTAGCTGTGGTATTAGTGGTAGTAGTGGTAGTAGTGTTAGTAGTGTTAGTAAGCGTGGTAGCTGTGGTATTAGTGGTAGTAGTGGTAGTAGTGTTAGTAGTGTTAGTAAGCGTGGTAGCTGTGGTATTAGTGGTAGTAGTGTTAGTAAGCGTGGTAGCTGTGGTATTAGTGGTAGTAGTGTTAGTAAGCGTGGTAGCTGTGGTATTAGTGGTAGTAGTGTTAGTAAGCGTGGTAGCTGTGGTATTAGTGGTAGTAGTGATCAGAGTAGTTTAGTAGTAGCAGTACTTCTATTATTAAGTTTAGTATTAGCGGTATCACAGCAGTTTTGGTAATATTAGTATTTCTATTAAGTAACAGTATTCAGTGTGTAAAAAGACCCCCTGGTATTTGGGTGGTCCGAAGTGGGCTTGCTAGAAAGGAAATGCTCTTTTCTAGTTTTTGGTCATGGTCAACTGGTTCAAGCGTTTTACGCAATTATATATTGTAATATATATCATATTTATTTATCGGTAATATTTTTTGGCAATTTATCTAAAGATGTAACCATCACTGTTTAAATATAAGGCACTGAGGAGCTTAATGTTTGATGTTATTCGGCTGGACGTACGTAGCAGTTCTTAAAGGTTTTACAGCTTCTTAGTAAGCAGTACTTAGAACTAGTTAATACTAGAACTAGTAATAACTGCAGTAGTAGTAGTAATGTAGGACTAGTACAGGTAATAGTAGAAGTAGCTGTAGTAGTTACAGGGTATTAGTGGTAGTAAGTTATAGCTGTAGTAGTGGTTGGAGTAGTGTAGTAGTATCAGTACTACTAGAGGTCTAACAGCACTAATAGTAACAGTACTAGTTCTACTCAGTAATAGTATTCAGTGTGCAAAACACCCCTGGTATTTGGGTGGTCCCATGTGGGCTTGCTGATCCGTCAGTGGCAATACAATGTTTGGTTTAACAGCTGCTCTTCTGGAAAAGCTCTTTTCTAGTTTGGTAGTTCAATGTGCACATTAACATTTGACCCCACTCTCCGACTCCTGTTCTTCAGATTGAGAAACCAGGACTAATTCACTCTTTCCAGCAGCTGCTTGGGAAATGAAAGTTTTCAGACGTATAAACTGGCTACATATTATAAACTTCCTCCCTGGTCTAGTAGATGTTGCTAGACTACGAAGGACCAACCAGTTGGGTCAGTTTCCTACAGTGCCACCCTGAGGCAAACCAGAGCTCTAGTTAGTTAAGACACTGGTGGAAGCAGCTAAATGACGTGAGTGAAGGTATTATGAGTACTCTGAGTAATAGTAATATCAGTATTAATAATAACAGTAACAGCAGACTATGTAATAATAATACTAGCAGTAATAAGAACCATTAGTAACAAAGTACATCAGTCAGCTGCGTCAGATATGAATATGTTCTTCTGACTGACTAGTGGAGCTTCTATCCCCGCATCACCCAAAGTACAGATGGACCTTACGTTATTAATCATAAGGTGCATGATGGTCTTGGGCATCAGGTCCCGGATGCACTTGTTGACGATGGCCATGTAGGAGTCCACCAGGTTACGGATGGTCTCCACCTTCCTCTCCAGCTGGGGATCCATAGAGAAGTTCTCAGCGGTTCCAGAGCTCTCGCTCTCCACCTGGAGATCAGGGAAAAACGGAGATTCAGAGTCAGGTGGGGAAGGCCAGGTGACAGAACAGGGCACAACTGGGAAGAGATACAAGGAATTGTTCAGTAGAAACGTTGCACCCAACAACTCCTGTCTGTGTAGTAGGGTTAATACCGACAAGACTGACATCACGATTCTTTACTAACTTACTTTAAAAAGTTATATAATGTCGCTGTCCAAAGAAAAACACATATCTCCAAAATGGCAACTTTACAGGAGAGGCCAAGAACCTCATTTAATATGAATGGAAGTCAATGGAACCAGACGACTTTCCAAAAACTTTTCGGCTGTTTCTGTGGGTCCATTTATCATGAGATTCTCACACAGTGTAAACGGCAGAAGCTGTGGTCAAATGATGCATAAATATAAAAATGGACAAAAATGGAGATACATGTTTTTCATTGGACAGCGACGATATGTAATATATATATATTGTAACTGTCCAAAGAAAAACATGTATCTCCATTTTTGTCCATTTTTACTTTTATGCCTCGTTTGATCACATGAGCTGCTGTTTATACAGTGTATAAATTTCATGAAGAATGGACCAACAGAAACGGCCCAGACCCGCTTGGAAAGACGTCTGGTTCCATTGACTTCAATTCAAATTAAAGGAGGTTTTTAGCCTCTCCTGTAAAATTGCCATTTTGGAGATACCTGTTTATTTTTGGACAGCAACAATATATATATATATATGTGTGTGTGTGTGTGTGTGTGTGTGTGTGTGTGTGTGTATTACTGTCATACTTGAATCACCACTTTGCCAAGAAGTCACAAAGCACATTTATTTTGAAGGACTGACTGTGTAGGTGGGGAATTCAGAGGCTAAAATAACAGTGAAGTATCAGTCTCCTTCTTTCATCCTTTCACATGCTGATGTGCGAGGCAGTCTCTTTTTTAATCACTCTCTTCTTTGTATAATACTGAAGTTAATTTCGACACACATCCACAAAATCTTGAGCTAACTCCCCAAAACTCTGAGCAGTGTTTGATTAAATGTAGACCTTGGTTATTCCATATTTGTGATGTTCTGTGGTGACACTGAGATTGATAGAGCATGGAAGGCTACTAGCGACCGAAATACACGCTAGCTGGACAGTACATGAAAGCTGATGGTTGTTTATTGGATGTTGTCCAAACTGAGCACCCTGTAATTTCACGTATGCTGTAACCAGATTAAGGCATATCGGTTTTAATCGGCAGGTAGATCTGCGGGGCGATTGCCGCTGGTCTAATGCTGTCTGTGTGCAAAAACACTCGTGCAGAGTAAACTGATGCAGATTCCGTCAAGGTCCTGTCTAATTCCACACAGTGCAGAGCGGGGCTGTGAGGGAGCCCAGGCTACATCTGCCTGTATTGGTGCATGATCTCATACGTTCTGTAGAATCAATCAAGAACCTACAACCCATAACCGAGTGCTGTAGTGCATCGCTAGCGCTCAATGTTGCACTGCTGAAGAGATTAGCCTTGCACATCCAGTGTGGGACCTGACTGCTGGTAGCTGGCTTGGCTACTGACCGAAGATTTCTCAGGGTACACGCCAGCGCGCAGGAGGGACGCTCTCCAGCTGTCCACCTCTTCCTGGGTGTTGCATGCCAGCTCCAGGAAGCGGTTGTCCTTGAAGACGTTCCTGTAAAACAGATCATCACTGTAGATTTGGACAAACTGTACTGGATTCATGCAGCTGCCTATTAATCCTGCTCTATAGGCTTCTGTGTATTACACGTAGACGACTATAAGCTGCATCACTGACTTCATCACTACAGCGGCATGGGTGCCGATACACCAGTGACCATCCCAGAGGGGAGCATTCTTGGCCTACCGTTGCTCTGTGTTGAAGATGGCAAACATGTGCTTGCTGGACATGAAGCTTTTCTCCACATCCCTGACCTTCAGGTTGTCGAGGGGCAGCATGTACTTCTTCTCTTTCTCCTGCGGACGAAACACAAAGGCAATAACATCAGCCATGGGCATACAAACACAGTGCTGGACACCATGCCCAACACCAGGTCTGTGACGGTTAGTACATCACTCCCTGATCGCAGTCATTTGAGAGGATCACAGTTAGTTAAGCCGACCACAGTAGAAATCACAATACTAAGCCACAGTTATATAGCTGATGCTCGTATCCAGAGCGACTTACAAGGCCATTCGTTTTACAGGTAGGCCAGTGCAGTGTTAGGAGTCTTGCCCAAGGACTCTCATTGGTGCAGCTCAGCATTTGCTACCTAGACTGGGATTCGAAGTCCTGTCTCCCACATGGGGTGGTGGCTCTCTGGTGGATAGTGGTGTTAACCACTGAGCCACACCAACCACCAAGTTCAGTCGCTCAGACATCATGAGGCTTATGAATGGAATAATGTTATGCTCTGACGTGGATCTCTGACATGCTTGTTAGTTCGTTAGCTGGGAAGCTAATTCGAATATGATCATCATACGTTCCAGCAGAGTAAGAGCAGGTGCCACAGTACTACTTAGCCACCTGGAAAACCTGGCACCTGGCTAGGAAACAAGCTGGCTAAGAAGCCAGATAGGCCACTTTGGGCTCTTTGGGTAAAAGGATATAATGAAGATACGCGACAGTTAAATCGTTCATCCCAGGTATGGATATGACTGTTAAGTGTGAAGGGCCTACGTTCCACTCTCCTGAGCAGGTGTTTCCAGCCTGTTCTGAGAGGAAAGTCTCTGATCGAATGCACAGTGATTATTCTGTGTGAGGAGGTGGTAAAAACTATGCAGTGCTTTTAGTCGTGGGAATGCCGCAGTCGGCCGCAGGGGCCAGCAGGCTTGAAACCAGGGGACAAATTTACCGCTGTTTTATGGAGTTTCAACTTGCTTCGTTAACGAGTCCACCGGCCTCGGCCCACATTATTAGGTGTGGTTTTCCTGGTGTAATGCTACACCCGCAGTAATTACCCGGCTGAATTCCATACTGGATTCTGCAGGTCTGGTGCTGGTTTAGCTGCTCACCCAGCATGGTCATGATCAGAAAACAACACATCCTGGAATTATAACTCCTTTGCAGAGCCAGAACTGAACCAAACATGGTTTGTGTTGGCCGGGTTGCCAGGTGGTTGCTGCTCACTTGCACCTACCTAGGTGTAACTTCTCCGGTGTAACTTCACCGGTGTAACTTCTCTGCTGTAACTTCTCTGCTGTAACTTCTCTGCTGTAACTTCTCCGCTGTAACTACTCCGCTGTAACTACTCCGCTGTAACTACTCCGCTGTAACTACTCCGCTGTAACTA
>JAMWET010004523.1:180000-204226 GCA_024036415.1 Prochilodus magdalenae
TATTTTACCATCATCATTACGTATTAAACCTCACCTGCAGGTTCACTGGTGGGTTTGGTCAGTGAATAGCTTGGCTATACGTGTGTTGGAGACCCCTGGTTCCCATCACCACCACTGTAAAGTAGACCTGTAGGTCTCCACATACTGACCAATAAACATGGAGGCACTGCTGAACCCGAGCCAAGAAATCCGGAGAACAGCCCAAAAAACTTTCCTAAAACTTTTCACAATTCCCTTAAAGCGTCTCCTTAGCATCCGAGGAATGTGCCGAAACCTTAACAAACAGCCATTCCTAGACCCATAACTCCGCGGCCAGAGATTTCCTGTCTGAGCTACGACGCTTAATTCCAGCTTGAACTCGCGCTCTTAGCGGACACTCAACCCACGCTGCGTTTCCCAACCTCTGGCTGGCTTCAGATGCGATCTTGCCTTGTTTACAGTTAAGCGTCGGGGGATATACGGCCTGCCTAGTAACGTGAGGTCCTCTCTGTGGCATCGTGAGGCCAGTTCACTGCAAAAACCAGTATGGGGTATGGCTCTTTCAGGGGGACATGCTCGGTCTGAGTTACTAGCATGCTAGCTCTCCACAAGAAGACTACGCATGCTAGCAATGGTAATAGCTGCTCAGATTAAGACAGGATCCTTTACTCACTAGGCTAACATTGCTAATAATGAATGAGCCCGAGTGAGATCATGCTAACTGACTTCCATGCCCCACCACCCACCCCCGTCCCCACCATCAGCCTCTGTGGTTGAAGTAATCCTGTGCAGTTATGACTCTGGCAGCTGCTTGCTGCTAATGCCTGCTGCAGTGCTCCTGCAGTTTCTGCAAGTCAGGGTTTTGCTTGGTGCTAATTAGTGTAACGAGGCTAATTCTGTTAGCATAATGCTTTTTCGGGTTGATGCTGTTATCACACTGCCTCTTATCAGGCCGCTTGCTGAGAGTTGAAGCTGTTTGCTGAGAGTCTGATACCAGTGAGAGGATGTCGGACTACAGTTGGTCACACGGGGGCGGACGTGGAAACTCCAGGGCTGTTTAGGCTTTGCTCGGAGCGTGCTGATTGGCTATCGGTGTTTTGATACAAAAAAAAAGCGCTCTTGACTTTGGAGCCAAGAATGTGTAAGCTCGGAGAGACTGCCAGTTACACTCTGAGTCAGGGTGAGTGTCGGAGTGCGTGTTTGGTGAGTGTGCAAGAACCTAAATGAAAAGGATCACTTCACTGTTATGGCGCTACTTGGGGGAACTATGTGGTTTAATAAACAGCAGTAAAAATTCAGGAAAAGAATTTAGGCGCTTGCCATCAACCACAAACTGACTGCAGCCTGAAGTGGGCTTCTTGGTTGAGGGATGAGGTTTGGAGGGACTGAAAGTGCAAAGTTTGACCAGATTATATTTTTAGTGTTGTATTTTTGCTGCATGATAAGCAGCATCAGAGCCTTCTTCTCAGGTTTCTTTAGAGTCTAAAGAATCACTGGCTCTGTTAACACGCAGTGCCCAGGCTCCTATGGGGTTTTGTGCAAAATCATAGTTTGTAAATTCTTCAATATGTAATGCTACCCAATACGATTTTATGCACAGCTCTACAAGTACATGCAGTAACTCCGTAGAAGTTATGCCAAACAAAATCCACTCAGTCAGCATGCCCCCCCAGTAGAAGTAATGCTTTATGCATTAAACTAACCAATCAGCACTCAGTAGAAGTTATGCTAACCAATCAGCACTCAGTAGAAGTTATGCTAAACAATCAGCACTCAGTAGAAGTTATGCTAACCAATCAGCACTCAGTAGAAGTTATACTAACCAATCAGCTCTCAGTAGAAGTTATGCTAACCAATCAGCACTCAGTAGAAGTTATGCTAACCAATCAGCTCTCAGTAGAAGTTATGCTAACCAATCAGCACTCAGTAGAAGTTATGCTAAACAATCAGCACTCAGTAGCAGTAATGCTAACCAATCAGCCCTCAGTAGCAGTAATGCTAACCAATCAGCCCTCAGTAGCAGTATTGCCAACCAATCAGCCCTCAGTAGCAGTAATGCTAACCAATCAGCCCTCAGTAGCAGTTATGCTAACCAATCAGCCCTCAGTAGCAGTAATGCTAACCAATCAGCCCTCAGTAGCAGTAATGCTAACCAATCAGCACTCAGTAGCAGTACTGCTAACGAGTCAGCACTCGGTAGCAGTAATGCTAACCACTCAGCACTCAGTAGTAGTAACGTTAACCAATCAGCACTCAGTAGCGGTAATGCTAACCAGTCAGCACTCATCGGAGGGGTGATCTGATTACGATCACTGCCAGCAAACTCTCTGAGTTTTATAGAGAGGGTCAGAACTGAGATTTACACTAGCAGCTGAAACTGAGGCTTTGTGTGTAGGCAGTTGTGCCAATGAGTGTGTGCTGGTTTGACTTGGGATCACGCCAGCTGTGTCAAAGACCCCGACCAAATGCCTCAACTCCCAACTGGGATTAGAAGGCAAGGAGAGAGAGAGAGAGAGAGAGAGATTCCAAAGAAAAATAAAGACTCCTGAAATGTACTGAAACGTGACCCTGTGTGACATAGGTATTACATATCACTATGGACAGAGTATCAGTAGAAGCTCCACCTTTTAGACCTCCACTGAAGTAACAGTAATAAAGTATGTACCTTCAGATGTACTGAAGTATGGAGAGTAACAGTACTAAAGTATGTACCTCCAGATGCACCTAAGTATGGAGAGTGGTGTTGGGAAGGAAGATAAAGGTGACCAGGATCAATAACTGATGATACATTTAGGCTGATATGATCAATATTTATTGAGCTACACATACAGAAGTAGTGTCTCAGTATGGAGTCAGGCCGCCATGTTTGCTAACCCAACATACCAGTCGTCTCGTACAGTACAGTACCCAGCTACATCTGCTCAATTAATGTCCACCACTGGCTATGGATTTGTGCTGACGTGGGACGCTGTATCAGATATGGGTCTACCCCGAAACAGCACTCACTCATGCTGTGTGATGTTCATAAGCTCTGGATGTGAATCGGTTCTCTGACATTCCGCCAGTCTTTTATAGATTTCAGGTTTGCTCGTTTTAGGGTTTGCTTCGGTTGTGCTTTTGTGACTGCCTTCATCACACTGCTCATGCACTGAGAGTTTTATCGGTTCTCTTTTAAGTCCTGAGTGAAAGATCTGATCGAACACTTCATCGGCATCCAATAGAAAACATGTATCTCCATTTTGGGTTGATTTTCACTTTTATGCATCATACGAACACAGCAGCTGCTGTTTACACTGTGTACAGGTTTCATGATGAATGGACAATCAGGAAAGCCCCAAAACCGCTTGGAGAAAACTCTGGTTCCACTGACTTACATTAGAACCGATTAGGTCTTTGGCCTCTCCTGCACAGAGACACTTGTTTTTCTTCAGACAGCCACAGTTAGCTTTGTAGAGACTAGTTGGTTTACAACTGAGACCTGACTTTCGGTGACATGTTAACATATACAGGAAGGGTTGCTGGTGCAGCTTCCATTAGTTGGTTGAACTTTACGGGCTAGTCCGCTGGTCGCATCGGTTCCTGTTGGGAAATGTCCCGGTCGTTACAACAGCAAAGGGTCCTATGGCAACAGCCAAGCTTGGCCTAACTGTCTAGTACCACCAGCATGGTTTCTCCTGCATCAATGCATCATCGCCATGCATCATTATTCCTATAGAACAGCGGGTACCACTTTAGAATAAGGCTACCTTTATAAAGGATTACTTATAGGTTACTATTGGTTATTAGTTACTTCATAAACATTTTACAAATGGTTAATAAGCGGTTATAACAAATTATTAAAAAGAGCTCCTCCATATGATGCACGTGAATATGTTTAGAAGCTGACAGGGTTATGTGGACTGATGGAAAAGACAAAGTAAGATTAGTAAACATCAAAATCTGAGCTTTAACAGTAGAACAGTATGTGTGTTAATAACAAGTCACTGTTGTCCATCTTATTCATGTGTTATAACTGCTTATTAATGGTTTAATGTGTTTATGGCCTCATTAATAACCATTAGTAAACCCATTTTAAACCATCCATAAACTCTTTATAAGGGTAGCCTTTTTTTAAAGTGGTACCGAACAGGGTACTCTTCTACCCTCCTGTTCTGTTCTGATCTGTTAGAACCACCACGGTGACATAAGAACCTTGTCTGAGTCTGAGGCTGAGCAGTGTTTATAGAACGATCTAATCGGTGTCTGTATTGGCTAAAGCTTAGAGTTTAATACCAGTACCGGAAAATAAGGAGTCTAATTGGATCTAATCTCGACTCACACAGGTTCAAGCACTGTATGCTTCACTTCAGTGTCCTGACAAGGTAACAGAACAGGTGCGAGAAAGAGACAGGTGCTCACGGTTCACGTTCCAAAGTCTAGAGCTCGAGTTATGCTGTGGAAATAGAACAAGACCAAAAAAAAAAAAAAAAAAAATCACCAGTGACTGAAACGTACCTAACAGCATGTAGCACCTCCACCAGCAATAATAGCTGGGACTGGTTTGGGCACGGACTGGACAAGTTACTGGATGTAGGCCACACCAATGTTCAGCCACCCTACCATCAGAGAACTGGGCCAGATTTGGTGGAAGCCTTCCCTGGAACACAATTCCGAGGAGAATTCCCTGTAGACTGGGATTGTAGCCACTGCTGGTAGACCCGTATGACCGTACGCTTCCCTACACCTGCAGATTCAGCTACTTCCTTCACACTATGGTTTTTGGCCACGCCCACATGCAGTCACTCCTTTTAGCCAATCATTAACATCTGCTCTGGAGCGTTTTCCACACATGGAACGAGACATTCCCTGCACTGTACCACCTCTTCCCAATCTATAGATCCCGTCACTCACACCCCACAGGTGTTTTTAGCCCCATCACCCTCATGCAGCGCCATCTGCAGGAGCCTGAAGTTACTACCAGCTTGAACACACACGTTTTTGTCCGGTGAGCTTATCATAAAGCGAGGTCAGGTTGAACATCTCCGTTAAGCTCCGCCCCCACTCATGCGCAATGCAGGGGCAGTGGCTCTGTGTCCATTGACTTTATGTACATACCTGTATCATTAATGACATCATTAATAACAATCCAATCCTGAAGCCTCTACAGTCGCACATGTTTCCAGCACAAACTGCATGTATACTGTGTATATGTACGTATGTATATGTATCTTTTCTCCGTGTTGGCTTGTTATAGACGAGGTATGTCATGAAAATCATATTCCAGAAATGAAGAGTGACGATGCCTGTGCTGTGCTGGAACTGCTGTGTCCACCATTAACCGTTCCTCACAGAGAAGACCTTCACATGAACATCTCTCTAGCACAGGACTGAAGAGCCGGCACCGTCACCGACCGACTCCATGATCGGCTGTTGCAGTGCCGAGCTCATGGAGGTGCCAGCAGGGGGCAGAAGCTCGGGGCAGTAGTTGTGGTGTGTCTGCCTGTCTACACTTGCTGTGCAGAACATCAGCGAGCCTGTACAGCAGGCACAGACAGGCAGACAGACAGCAACCCGCCAGCAAGGACACAGGGACACCTCCGCTGGCATCACCCTCCGCTCTACCAAACCAGGAAACCAGGTTCCACCCAGTAACGGCCCCCCTGTCCTGCGTGTGCATGATACGGGACGCTCGTCATACTGAGGTATTTTTTTTTTTAAATAAAAAAAATACGGTATATTAACTGTATATGTATGTATGCAGCGTGTATAGGCTGGAATAAAGGAAGCTGATCAAAAGCGTATCATCATGGAGTTCTTTGACTGTGTGTGGGCTGTAGAACCGCGGAGAACATGGGGGGCACAAGCAGCTGAAGTTGTGCCTAGTGTTGCAACAGCTCGCTGTTTTGATAATCGAATAATTGGAGAGAGTAATCGATTATTCGGTTTATGGATCGCTCCATTACTAGGCGACCCTATTTGTCTGTCTGTCTGTCTGTCTTTCTGTCTGCCTGTCTGTATGTCCATCTATCTATCTATCCATCCGTCCGTCCGTCCGTCCATCTATCAATATAACTGTATGTCCATCTATCTATCTATCTATCTATCTATCTATCTATCTGTTTGTCTGTCTGTCTGTCTGTCTATATATCTATATATCTGTATGTGCATCCTATCCTATCCATCCATCCACTCTGTCGAATCGATCGTAACTGTATGTCCATCTATCTATCTGTCTATCATAACTGTATGTCCATCTATCTTATCCATCTAGCTATCTATATAAACTGATATGTCCATCTATCTACTCGATCTATCTATCTATCTATCTATCTATCTAAACTGTATGTCCATGGATATATCTATCTATCTGTTTGTCTGGTCTGTACTGTCTGTCTGTGCTATCTATCTTATAACTGTATGTGTCATCGTATCTATCCAAGCTATCCATCCATTCCATCCTATCTATCTATCTGTATATCCATCTAATCTATCTGTATAACTGTATGTCCATCTATCTATCTATTATAACTGTATGTCCATCTATCTATCTATAGAACTGTAATGCCTATATATCTATCTCTAATCTAAACGTTGTCCATGTCTATCTATCTATCTATCTAACTGTATGTCCATCTATCTATCCATCTATCTATCTATATAACTGTATGTCCATCTATCTATCTATCTATCTATCTATCTATCTATCTATCTAACTGTATGTCCATTTATCTATCTATCTATCTGTTTGTCTGTCTGTCTGTCTGTCTGTCCTATCCTCTTTATAACTGGATGGGCATCTATCTATCCATTCATCAATCTATCTAATCTATCTGATCTATCAATCTTCCCCCCTATCTGTATAACTGTATGTCCATATATCTATCTCATATAAACTGTATGTACCATCTATCTATCTATCTATCTATCTATCTATATATCTACATCTATCTAGCGAGCTATCTAGGCCATTATCTCCTCTATCTATCTAGCTATCTATCTATCTATCTCATCGATTATCTATCTATAGCTATATTATCTATCTCTTAAAAAAACTATCTATATATAACTGTATGTGCATCTATTATCCATATCTAGCCATCTATCTATCTATCTGTCTATCCATCTAATCTATCTGTATAACTGTAGTGTCCATCTATCTATCTATATAACTGTATGTCCATATATCTATCTATCTTATCTACTATCTATCCCATCTATCTATCTATCTATCTATCTTATCTATGTCCAATTTATCTATCTAATCATCTATCTATCTATCTATCTATTATCTATATATATATCTATCTAATCTATCTATCCTATAGATATAAACTGTATGTTCCATCTATGTCATATCCATCTATCTTAGCTGTCTGTCGCTGGGTTCCAACTACACCCCACATTCAGCTTGTGCTAATACCTCCAATGAAAATCATGCTTTAAGCGGCATCAGACGCCACAGATGTCTGTGCAGTTATTAAGGTTTCACATTAACACGTTCCATATTACTGTGTTTACATGTGATTAATATTCGCAATTTTTACACCATATTTACATATTAATCGTTTATTATGAGGGATACATTTCCATTTTTGATCAGCAGAGGTAGGACTGAGGACAGATCGAGGAGAACCCTATCTTCTCGCTCTGGCTCAGCTGCTACCTCTGTTGATCAAATAAATGGAAATGTATCCCTCAGATAAACGAATTAATATGTTAAATATTGTGGTAAAAATGCATTATTAATAAAATGGAAACACAGTAATATGGAACGTGTTATGTGAAACTTAAATAACTCACCGACATCTGTGGCGTCTGATGCCTATAAAGCTGATTTCATTTGGAAGGTATTACACAACCATCGATGTGGGATGTAGTGGGAACCAAGCGGACCGACAGTCTAAGATAGATGGATGAGATAGAATGGACATACAGTTATGATAGATAGATAGATAGGATAGGATAGATAGATAGATAGATAGATAGATAGATAGATAGATAGATAGATTAGATAGATAAAATGGACATAGATAGATAAGGGGAAGATAGATAGATAGATAGATAGATAGATAGATAGATAGATAGATAGATAGATGGACATACAGTTACTATAGATAGATAGATGGACATACAGTTATACAGATAGATAGATGGATAAGACAGATAGATACGATAGGGATGGATAGCATGGATAGATAAGATGCAAATTACAGTTAGATAGAATAGATAGATAGATAGATCGATAGATAGCATAGATAGATAGATTAGATAGATAGATTAGATAGATATGATAGATAGATAAATGGGACCATAGATAGATAGATAGATAGCAATCGAATATGATAGATTAGATAGATAGATAGAGAGATAGATAGATGGACATACAGTTATATAGATAGATAGAGGAGGATTACAGTTATACAGATAGATAGATGGATAGAAAGATAGATTAGATAGATGGATAGATTGGATAGATAGACTGCCCACATACAGTTATAAAGCTAGATAGAACAGACAGACAGACAGGACAGACAAAACAGATAGATAGATAGATAACCAGGACATATCAGTTAGATAGATAGATAGCTTAGATAGAATAGGATAGATAATAGGGACATTACATTTATATAGATAGCATAGGGATGGATAGATCGATGGGACATACAGTTAGATAGGACAGATAGATAGATGGACATACAGTTAGATAGATAGATAGATAGAAGGACCATACAGTTATATAGATAGATAGCATGGACATACAGTTATATAGATAGATATGATGGGACATACAGTGTATACATGATAGATAGCATGATCGACAGATAAGCTAGATAGATGGATGGATGGATAGATGGGATAGATAGATGACACATACAGTTATAAAGATAGATAGACAGACAGACAGACAGACAGAAAAACAGATAGATAGATAGATAGATGCACATATAGATAGATAGATAGATAGATAGATAGATAGATAGATAGATAGATGGACATACAGTTATACAGATAGATAGATAGATAGATAGATGGACATACAGTTAGATAGATAGATAGATAGATGGACATTAAGTTCGATAGATAGGACAAGATGATGGGATGGATAGATAGATGACACATACAGTTATATTAGCATAGATAGACAGACAGACAGGACAGACAAACAAGATAGATTAGATAGATAGATGAAGATAGATAGATAGATGGACATAACAGTTATATTGATAGATGAGCAAGGACGGATGGATGGATGGATAGATTAGATAGGTATGAGACCATACAGGAAAGGCCAGAACAGGAAAGACAGGACAGGACAGACAGACAAATAGGGTCGCCCTAGTAATGGAGCGATCCATAAACCGAATAATCGACACTACTCTCTCCAATTATTCGATTATCAAAACAAGCGAGCTGTTTGCAAACACTAGGCACAACTTCAGCTGCTCGGCGTCCCGATGTTCTCCGCGGTTTCTACAGCCCACACACAGGTAAAGAAAACTCCAGGAGATACGCTTTGATCAGAAAAAAAATCCTTCCTTTATTCCAGCCTATACACGCTGCATACATACATATACAGTTAATATACATAGTAATACCTCAGTATGACGAGCGTCCCGTATCATGCACACGCAGGACAGGGGGGCCGTTACTGGGTGGAACCTGGTTTCCTGGTTTGGTAGAGCGGAGGGTGATGCCCGCGGCGAGGTGTCCCTGTGTCCTTGCGTGGCGGAGTTGCTGTCTGGTCTGCCTGTCTGTGAATGCTGTAATGGCTCGCTGAGTTCTGACAGCAAGTGTAGACAGGCAGACACACCACAACTACTGCCCCGAGCTTCTGCCCCCTGCTGGCACCTCCATGAGCTCGGCACTGCAACAGCCGATCATGGAGTCGGTCGGTGACGGTGCCGGCTCTTCAGTCCTGTGCTAGAGAGATGTTCATGTGAAGGTCGTGCTCTGTGAGGAAACGGTAATGGTGGGACACAGCAGTCCAGCACAGCACAGGCATCGTCACTCTTCATTTTCTGGAATATGATTTCCATGACATAACCTCGTCTATAACAAGCCAACCACGGAGAAAAGATACTATCATACATACGTAACATATACACAGTATTACATTGCAGAGTTTGTGCTGGAAACATGTGCGACTGTAGAGGCTTCAGGATGGATTGTTATTAATGATCTCATTAATGATACAGTGACTGTACATAAAGTCATATGGGACACAGAAGCCACTGCCCCTGCATTTGCGCCAGAGTGGGGGGCGAGCTTCAAACGGAGATGTTCAAACCTGACCTCGCTTTATCGATAAGCTCACCGGACAAAATACAGTGTCGGGTCAAGCTTGGTTTAGTAACTTCAGGCTCCTGCAGATTGGCGCTGCATGAGGGGTGAGGGAGGCTAAAAACACCTGTGGGAGTGTGACGTGACGGGATCTATTAGATTGGGTAACGATGGTGCGTACAGTGGAAGGGGAAATGTCTCGTGTCCATGTGTTGGAAGAAAACGCTACCAGAAGCAGATGTTTAATCGGATGGCTAAAAAGGAGTGACTGCATTGTGGGCGTGGCCAAAAACCATAGTCGTTAAGGAAGTAGCGAAATCTGCAGGTGTTAGGGAAGGCGTCTACGGTTCATACGGGTCTACCAGCAGTCGGCTACAATCCCAGTCTACAGGGGAATTCTCCTCGGAATTGTGGTTCCAGGAAAGGCTTTCCACCCAAATTCTGGGCCAAGTTCTCTGATGGTAGGGTGGCTGAACATTGGGGTGGCCTACCATCCAGTTAAACGTTGTCCAGTCCGTGCCCCAAACCAGTCCAAGCTATTATTGCTGGTGGATGGTGCATACATGCTGTTAGGAGTACGTTTCAGTCACTGGGATTTTTTTTTTTTTTTTTTTTTGGTCTTGTTCTATTTCCACAAGAACGTAACTCAGAGCTCTAGACTTTGGAACGTGAAACCGCTGAGCACCACTGTCTCTTTCTCGCACCTGTTCTCGTTACCTTGTCAGGACACTGAACGGTTGAAGCATTACAGTGCTTGAACCTGTGTGAGTCGAGGATTAATCCAATTAGACTCAGTTATTTTCCGGTACTGGTATAAACCTCTAAGCTTTAGCCAATACAGATCACCGATTAGATCAGTTCTATAAACACTGCTCAGCCTCAGACTCCAGACAACAAGCTTCTTATCCAGACTAACCAAGTGCTTGTGTTCTAACAGACTCAGAGAACGAAACAGGAGGGTAGAAGAATACCCTGTTTCGGTACCCACTTTAAAAAAAGGAAACCTTAGAAAAGAGTTTATGGATGGTTTTAAATGTGGTTTACTTAATGGTTATTATAATGAGTCTTATAAACACATTTTAAACCATTAATAAGCAGGTAACAACACATGAATGAGAATGGACAACAGTGACTTGTTATTAACACACATACCTGCTTCTACTGTTAAAAGCGCAGATTTTGATGTTTACTAATCTTACTTTGTCTTTTCCATCAGTCCACATAACCCGTCAGCTCTAAACATATTTCAGTTGAAATCATATGGCAGAGCCTCTTTTCATTAATTTGTATAACCGCTTATAAACCATTTGTAAAATGTTTTTGAAGTAACTAATAACCCCTAGTGAACATATTAGTAATCCTTTATAAAGGTAGCCCTATTGCTAATAGTGGTGACCCGCTGTTCTAAGGAATGAATGATGCATGGCGATGATTGCATTTGATGCAGGAGGAAACCATGCTGAGTGCGTACTCAGACAGTTAGGCCAAGCTTGGCTATGCCAATATGCACCCCCTAGCTGTTGTAACGACCAGGACGTTTCCTCTCCAGGGAAACGATGCGACCAGCGGACTAGACCGTAAAGTTAAACCAACTAATGGAAGCTACACCAGCAAAACCCTTCCTGTAACATATTACCATGTCATCCGACAAGTCAGGTCTATTGGTAAACCCAAACTAGTTCTACAAAAGCTAAACTGTGGCCTGTCTGAAGAAAAACAAGTGTCTCTGTGCAGGAGAGGCCAAGAACCTAATCGGTTCTAATGTAAGTCATGGTGGAACCCGAGTTTCGCCAAGCGGTTTTGGGCCTTTCCTGAGTCCTCATTCTCATGAAACCTGTACACAGGGTGTTAACAGCAGCTGTCGTTGGTCGTATGATGCCTCAAAAGTGAAAATCAAACCCAAAAATTGGAGATACATGTTTCTATTGGATTCCGATGAAGTGTTCGATCAGATCATTTCACTCAGGACTTAAAGAGAAACCGATAACTAAAACGCTCAGTGCATGAGACAGTGTTGATGAAGGCAGTCACCAAAAGCCCCACAACCGAAGCAAACCCTTAAACAGAGCAAAACCCTGAAATCTATAAAAGACTGGGGGGCGGAATGGCAGAGGAACCCGATTTCACATCCAGAGCTATGAAATCACACAGCAATGAGTGAGTGGCTGTTTTCGGGGTAAGACACATATCTGATCCAGCGTCACATCGTCAGCACAAATCCATAGCCAGTGGGGGACATTAATTGAGCAGATGTAGCTGGGTACTGTACTGTACGAGACGGGACTGGTATGTTGGGTTCAGCAAACAGTGGCGGGCCGGACTCCATACTGGAGACCACTACTTCTGTCATGTGGAGGCTCTCAATAACTATTGATCATATCAGCCTAAATGTATCATCAGTTATTGATCCTGGTCACCTTTATCTCCCTTCCCAACAACCACTCTCCATACTTATGGTGCATCTGGAGGTTGGTACATACTTTAGGTACGTTACTCTGCATGACTTCAGTACATCTGAATGTACATCACTTATTACCTGTTACTTCAGTGGAGGTCTAAAATGTGGAGATTCTACTTGATTACTCTGTCCAGAGTGATATGTGAATACCTATTTCACACAGGGACATGTTTACAGTACCATTCTAGGATCGTCTTTTATTTTTCTTTGGAATCATCTCTCTCGCTCTTTCTATCTCCCTTCGCCTTCTACTCCCAGTTGGGAGTTGAGGCATTTGTGTCGGGGTTCTCTTGACACAGCTGGCGTGATCCCAAGTCAAACCAGCACACACTTCATTGGCACAACCGCCTAAACACACAGCCTCAGTTTCAGCTGCTAGTGTAAATCTCATTTTCTGACCCTCCCTCGATAAAAACTCAGAGAGTTTGCTAGGCAGTGATCGGTAATTCAGATCACCCCTCCGATTGAGTGCTGATCTGGTTAGCATTACCGCTACTGAGTGGCTGATGGCTTAACGTTAACTACTACTGAGTGCTGAGTGGTTAGCCATTACTGCTACGAGTGCTGACTCGTTAGCAGTACTGCCTCACTGAGTGCTGATTGTGTAGCATTACTGCTACTGAGGGCTGATGGTTAGCATGAGTGCTACTGAGGGCTAGATGGTTAGCATAATTGCTACTGAGGGCTGATTGGTTAGCATTACTGTCACTGAGGGCTGATTGGTTGGCCAATACTGCTAATGAGTGCTGAGTTGTTAGCCTTAATGCTTACTGAGGGTGATTGGGTCAGCATTACTGAATACTGAGTGCTGATTGTTTTAGCATAACTTTATGACGTTGCTGATGGTTAGCATAACTTCTCTTTACTGAGAGCTGATTGGTTAGCATAACTTCTTAATGAGTGCCTGATGTTTAGCAAACTTCTACTGAGAGCTGCAGTGGGTAGTATAAACTTCTAACTGAGTTTGCTGATAGGTAGGCATAACTTCTACTGAGTGCTGATGGTTTAGCATGTAAACTTCAGGTACTGAGTGCTGATTGGTTAGCATAACTTCTACTGAGTGCTGATTGGTTCGCATAAACTTTCTTACTGAGTGCGTGACTGGTTACGCATGAACTTGTACTGAGAGTGATTTGGGTAGCATTACATATTGAAGATTTTACCAAACTATGATTTTGCCACAAAAACCCCATAGCGAGTCGGGCTGGGACACTGCGTGTTAACAGAGCCAGTGATTCTTTCAGACTCATAAGAAACATGAGAAGAAAGGCTCTGATGCTGCTTATCATGCAGCAAAAAATCCAACACTAAATAATATAATCGGGTCAAACTTTGCACTTAAAGTCCCTCACAAACCTCATCAATCAACCAAGAAGTCCACTTAACAGCTGCAGTCAGTTTGTGGTTGATTGCAAGCGCCTTAAAATTCTTTTCCCTGAATTTTACTGCTGTCTATTAACACCACATAGTTCCCCCAAAGTAGCGCCATAACAGTGATGTGATCCTTTTCATTTAGGTGTCTGCACACTCACCAAAAACGCACTCCGACACTCACCCTGACTCAGAGTAGTAACTGGCAGGTCTCTCCGAGCTTACACATTCTTGGCTCCAAAGTCAAGAGCGCTTTTTTTTTGTATCAAAACACCGATAGCCAATCAGGCCCGCTCCGAGCAAAGCACTAAACAGCCCTGGGAAGGTTTCCACGTCCGCCCCCGTGTGACCAACTGTAGTCCGGAACATGCCTCTCACTGGTATCAGAACTCTCAGCAAACAGCTTCAACTCTCAGCAAGCGGCATTGATAACGAGGCCAGTGTGATAACAGCATTCAACCCGAAAAGCATTATGCTAAAAGAATTAGCCTCGTTGACAACTAATTAGCACCAAGCAAAACCCTGACTTGCAAGAAACTGCAGGAGCACGTCGAAGCAGGCATTAGCAGGCAAGCCGCTGGCCAGAGTCATAAACATGCACAGGGTTAATTACACCCACAGAGGCCGAGGGTGGGGACGGGGGTGCGGGGGGGCCCATGGAAGTCAGTTAGCATGATCTCACTCGGGCTCATTCATTATTAGCAATGTCTAGCCTAGTGGAGTAAAGGATCCTGTCTTAATCTGAGCCAGCTATTACCATTTGCTAGCATGCGTAGTCTTCTTGTGGGAGAAGCATAGCATGCTAGTAACTCAGACCGAGCATGTCCCCCTGAAAGAGCCATAACCCAATACTGGTTTTTGCAGTGAACTGGCCTCACGATGCCACAGAGAGGACCTCACGTTATAGGCCAGCCAGTATATCCCCCGACGCTTAACAGTAAAACAAGGCAAAGATCGCGTCTGAAGGACAGCCAGAGGTTGGGAAACGCAGCGTCGGGGGTTGAGTGTACCGCTAAGAAGAGCGCGAGTTTCAAGCTGGAATTAAGTCGTCGTAGCTCAGACAGGAAATCTCTGTCCGACGGAGTTATGGGTCTGTAGGAATGGCTGTTTGTTAAGGTTTCGGCACATCTCTCGGATGCTAAGGACAGGACGCTTTAAGGAATTGTTTGTGAAAAGTTTTAGGAAAAAAAAAGTTGTTTTTTGGGCTGTATTCTCCGGATTTCTTGGCTCGGGTTCAGCAGTGGTTATAGTGTCTCCCATGTTTATTTGAGTCAGTATGTGGAGACCTACTAGGTTCTACTTTACAGTGCGTTTTGTGGTGATGGGGATGGGAAACCAGGGCGGTCTCCAACAACACGTATAGCCAAGCTATTCACTGACCAAACCCACCACGTGAACCCCAATGCAGGTGAGGTTTAATACGTAATGATGATGGTCAAAATATGGAAATAAATATAAGTTTCGGTGTTGACTGCTTCGTCTTAAAGTGCCTTGCATAGGTGCTGGGACCAAGAATACCCCTTGCCAATTAATCGTTAAAGTCATAACCATTTTAATGTAATGGAGAGGGGCACAATATTAGAGGCCAAGACGTTTGGTTCCATTCACCACAACACGACTCCTCCCACCTTCTCTAGACTAGTGAGCATTTGACACCAAATTTGACACTCTTAAAGGGGAACTCCACCAATTGTAGTTTACAGTTGTTGGTCAAATGGAACCAGCCGTCCACCATAAAAAGCTCGCTCACTGAAATTCAATAGAGTGACATGGTTACACCAGATACACAGCCTGACACATTGTTGTGATGGTGGATAAAGTTGATACAGTTCTGGCTCTACATGTATTTTAATCAAGGTGTTTTGGATCCATTCATGGTGGATGGGATACACGCAGCGAAGCCCAAACATAGTCCCAAGGATGACGAGTCAAACCTACAGCAAACAGCAGGAGTCAGGTTTTTACAGCGCATGTGTAATCTCAGACAAGGCCCGTGTAGGCGGTCAATGGTGGCTTGCTGCGCATATGTGTGGTTTGTAGACATGGGTGACCCCTGGCGTTCCCTACCACCACCCACTGTCACACCCCAACACTGGTAAAGAACACCTGAGGTCCGTAATTACTCTACAGGTAACCACTTCACAACAAACCCAACCTGGAGCCACTCTGCCCATACATCCCGAGGGGAATTATTGGGAAGCTGGGTGGAATCCTCGTTAACCGCTTCATTGTGGAATTCCTGTAGGTTCAGGCAGTAGCTGCACTAAATGTGGTTTTTTGCATTGTCCTAGCCTGCCAAATCTATCCAGCTCGCAAACCCCACTCGGGCCATTGGCTCCTGGATAGAAGCCACGCAATCGCGGCGTTGGTTGAGTTCTGGCTGTAAAATTGGCCGACGTTTTAGAAACCGCAAGCATATCCAGCGCTTTTTTTGAACGCTTGATTCGGCGCTATGCGAGCCCTAGACGGGTATTTCTGAGCTAGAGGCCAGTCGCGGTTTCCTTCTGGAACTTTTCTCTCTTCATAAAAAAGGAAGTGATCAGCAGGAAAGGACAGCGCCCCGAGTAAATCAGAGGTAGTCCACGGGATAGGCGTGTTCAGTGCAGGAGGTTAGCGCAGGTGCCTATCACTACTTAGCTGCGTTGTTGTTTTTACCAATGAACCCGCCGACCCCAAACCGAGCGGTGACGGTTGTGTGTGTGGTCGTTGTGCGGAAGAGTGGAAAGAGAGAGCTGTGAAAGTTTAGGACGTACATTTTTTGACTCAGTGAAGAGGCCTGAATGGACCCCAGGGACACGTCCCCCCTTTAGTTATACAGCGACCTGCGCTCGGGAGCGTCTCAGGCGTTGTCGCATCCTCGCCCAATCTAACCACATGTGACAGGGACTTACTGTACAACACCAGACCCATGAACAGGTATTCTGAACACTGAGGCAGACGGAGCAAGTGAGAGACGGGCAGCGCAGATACGGCTGTCGAGGAGGGGACGATTCTCCGTCGTCCTCCATCCACCTCCTCCTCCTCCTCTTTCCAGAAGGAAGCGAGTAGTTCCATTTGGTTTTTCGACGGGACGGAAAAAGAGAACCCGTTCCAGCTTCGCCTTCCCGCGAGTCCGACCGCGGGTGTTGTTTGTTTGTCGTTTGCTTGTTTGTTGTTTGTCTAGTGCTGTTTCTGTTGCGCTCCCGCAGAGCAGTTTTTCCACTCGTCGGCGCTCCCGCGAACGATGTCCAGCCTTGACGTGGCACAGTCGCTTTCAAGACGACCCGCGGGAATTTGGGCGTGCTTTCGTTGGAAGAGAGTATTACAAAAAAAAAAAAAGGAGGGAAGAGAAGGAAAATGTCAGAGAGGGAGGGACCCTCGTCTCCTTATAGGGAGGAGGACGTGGAGGGTGTCCCTCCAGTGGCATGATCGCAGGGCCCTTCCCGCGGAGTTCGTCGCATGAGTTTTTTTTTTCGCTCGACGCAGTCGCCCCGTCGTGTACCCTTCAAGGAAACTGAGTTTCATTGGTCTGTGTCCCTGTCGCCTTGGTAGCGCTTATTTGTGTACGCCTGGCTCCGCTGGCTCCGATATTCGGTCGGGCTAGCCCAGTTTGGTGGAGCTGTGTCTCCGCTGGGGCTCTCCAGCTTACGCTCATACTCCTCCTCTTTCTCTCTCCTGCGGACTGCTTAAGTACTACCAGATGTGTAGCGTTAATGCCAGGCCTGGTCATTTAATTCGCTCTCTAGCTTCTCTCGTCTCCCACTTTCTTTCTCTCCTGCGTTACTCCATCTGACTTCTCTCTCTTTCCTTGCTCTCTCTTTCTCCTTCTCGATCTCGGTTTCTCCTTCTTTCTCTCCTGCGTTCTCCATACTGAACTTTTCCTCTCTCTTTTCTAGCTTTCTCTTCCTCTGGTTTCTCCTTCTTTCTCTCCTGCGTTCCCATCTGACTTTCTCCGCGTTTTCCTTTCTCCTCTCTCCCTTCTCCTTTTCCGTTTCTCTCTATATCTTCCCCCCTTCTTGTGGCACACCTTTTTTCTCTCTATCTTCTGCAATCCCTCTTCTAACAGTCTGATCTGACCGCTCACATCAATTCTTTCGATCTGTTGCCTTAAACTTTCCCACTCGCTCTCTTTCTGGCCCTTTCTACCACCACCTCTCTCCCTATTACCACTCTCTACCTCTCGTTCTTTCTCCTTCGGTTTCTTTTTTGTCTTTTCTTCTCTCTTTCTCCCCTGGCAACCCCCTTTCTCTGTTTATCCTCCCCCTCTACACCCTACCCCTCTCTCTCTCTGACTGTCTCTCTAACCCTCTGATAGAAGAGGGGCAGGAAGTGGGGGCCTCTGGACATGGGGCAAAAAATATTTGTAAGAAATCAATAAAGCTTGAGGAGGCGGAGGAAGGAGGTAGGAGGAGGAGGTAGGAGGAGGAGGAGGAGTAGAGAGAGCATTCGGTTCAGTTTCTCCTCTGAATCAGGTTTGAAGTGCAGACGGAGGACTGGGACTGTTATAACGCCTCCAGAACCTTTATTCCTTTACGGGAAAAGCCTCTTCTGTCAGAGAGCAGCGATCGTCAGACGTACTCGCCTACGCTGCACGTGAGCTACGTTCTTACACCCCCCACAACACCGCCCCGTACCCACCCCCCAATACCAACCGCCTCCCACCGCCCACCCACCCCACGTTTCTGAGAGCAGTAAAAAATCTGAGGGCTGACCTGAGACCACTGAGCCCCCCCAAATCCAGTGGAGGCGGAAACAATGGTGTTCCTCAACCGCAAGCTACGTCTAATGTTCTTCACATATGGGCTATTTCTCTCATCTGACTCTCTGCTCTGTCTCGTCTACCCATCTCTCTCTCTACTCTCATCGCTGATCACCAAAGATCTCTACTCAGAGTCTACGATCCTTGATCATCTCTATCTCTCTCCTACATCTCTGTCTTCGTCTAATAGAATCTCTCTCTCTCTCTCTCTCTCTCTCTCTCTCTCTCCTTCTCTCTCTCTCTCTCTTTCTTTCTCTCTTTCTCTCTCTGTCTCTCTCTCTTTCTCTCTCTCTCTTTCTTTTTCTCTCTCTCTCTCGTTCTCTCTCTCTCTTTTCCTCTCTCTCTCTCTCTCGTTCTCTCTCTCTCGTTCTATCTCTCTCTCTTTCCCTCTACCTTCTCTCCCTCTTGTTTTCTCACTCTCGTCTTTCTCTCTCTCTCTCTGTCTCTCTCTGTCTCTCTCTCTGTCTTTCTCTCTCTCTCTCTCTCTCTCTCTCTCTCCGCTCCTCTCTTCTCTCTATCTCCCCCTCCTATCTCACTATCTCTCATCTCTCTCTAATCTCTCCCTTTTCTCTCTTCCCTACTCTCCCTTCCCCTTTGTCTCTCTCCTTTTCGCTCTCTCTGTCACACGTCTCGTCTCTCCCATCTCCCCTTCCACCTTTCTCTCTCGCCTTCTCTGATCTCCATCACTCTCTCGTCTATCTCTCTCTCCCTCTCTCCACACTTTCTCTCCTCGTGAGTCTACATATCTACCCTCTTACTCTCTCCTTTCTATTGGTCTTCTCTCTCCTACCTCTCTCTGTCTCTCTCTATCGTCTCCCTGTCTCTTTGATTGGTCCCGTCTCTCTTACTGCTCGGCTTCAGATACGTCTTTTGATCTCCCTCCCGGCTGCTCTAACATACCTCCATCAATCTGAGTGGCTTCGCACTCTTTATTTTAACTCTTATTTTCCTCTCATGTGCTGCGTAGTTGTTAAGGGTCGTGTTTGATATGGACGGTGGTTGGGTGGAGCACTACTTCCTCTCATAGGTGACTCATAGGTGAACTCCAATGTGGAAACAGTGTCGTTTCAGTTTATGGTTATTCTACAGGATCTGTGCGAAAAATTGTTTTATACGGCAGTAGCTGGACATAATTGATTCAGAAAAGTCTGTTTACACCGGAGAAGTTACACCGGAGTAGTTACAGCGGAGAAGTTACAGCGGAGTAGTTACACCGGAGTAGTTACACCGGAGAAGTTACAGCGGAGTAGTTACACCGGAGAAGTTACACCGGAGTAGTTACACCGGAGTAGTTACACCGGAGTAGTTACACCGGAGAAGTTACACCGGAGTAGTTACACCGGAGTAGTTACACCGGAGTAGTTACACCGGAGAAGTTACACCGGAGAAGTTACAGCGGAGTAGTTACAGCGGAGTAGTTACAGCGGAGTAGTTACACCGGAGTAGTTACACCGGAGTAGTTACACCGGAGTAGTTACAGCGGAGTAGTTACAGCGGAGAAGTTACACCGGAGTAGTTACACCAGAGAAGTTACACCTAGGTAGGTGCAATGGTGCAGAGCAGCACCCAGCCTACTCCAACCGGCCAACCACAAAACCATGTTTGGTTCAGGTTCTGGCTGCAAAGGAAGTTCTAATTCCAGGATGTGTTGTTTTCTGATCATGACCATGCTGGCGGTGAGCAGCTAAACCAGCACCAGACCTGCAGAATCCAGCTATGGAATTCAGCCGGGTAATTACTGCGGGTGTAGCATTACACCAGGGAAAACCACACCTAATAATGTGGGCCGAGGCCGGTGGAACTCGTTAACGAAGCAAGTTGAAAACTCCATAAAACAGCGGTAAATTTGTCCCCTGGGTTTCAAGCCTGCTGGCCCCTGGCGGCCGAACTGCGGCATTCCACACCGACTAAAAGCAACTGCATAGTTTTTACCACCTCCTCACACAGAATAATCACTGTGCATTTCGATCAGAGACTTTCCTCTCAGAACAGGCTGGAAACACATGCTCAGGAGAGTGGAACGTAGGCCCTTCACACTTAACAGTTCATATCCATACCTGGGATGATGACGATCAAACTGTCGGATCTGTCATTATATCCTTTTACCCAAAGAGCCCAAAAGTGGCCCTATCTGGCTTCTTAGCCAGCTTGTTTCCTAGCCAGGGTGCCAGGTTTTCAGGTGGCTAAGTAGTACTATGGCACCTGCTCTTACTCTGCTGGAACGTATGATGATCATATGTCGAATTTTAGCTTCCAGCTAACGAACTCAAACAAGCATGTTCAGAGATCCCGTCAGCCAGAGCTCATAACATTATTCCAATTCATAAGCCTCATGATGTCTGAGCGCCCTGAAGCTTGGTGGTTGGTGTGGCTCAGTGGTTAACACCCACTATCCACCAGAGAGCCACCACCCCATGTCGGGAGACAGGATTCGAATCCCAGTCTAGGTAGCAAATGCTGCCTAACGAGGGAGCTGCACCAATGAGATTAGTCCTTGGGCAAGACTCCTAACACTGCACTGGCCTACCTGTAAAAAAAAAAAACGAAGGCCTTGTAAGTCGCTCTGGATACGAGCATCCGATATATAACTGTGGGCTACTATCGTGATATCTACTGTGGTCGGCTTATGTAATGTGATCCTCTCAAATGACTGCCGATGAGGGCGAGATGATAGTGTTACTAAAACCGTCAACAGACCTGGTCGTTGTGCATGGTGTCCACCACTGGTTGTATGCCATGGCTGATGTTATTGCCTTTGTGTTTCGTCCGCAGGAGAAAGAAGTAAAGAAGTACATGCCGGCCATCACGACAACCTGAAGGGCCAGGGGATGTGGAGGAAAAGCTCTGGCCCAGCAAGAACATGTTTGCCATCTTCAACACCGGGCAACGGTAGGCCAAGAATGCTCCCTCTCGGGATGGTCCACTGGTGTATCGGCACCCATGCCGCTGTAGTGATGAAGTCAGTGATTGCTAGCGATAGTCGTCTACGTGTAAAATACACAGAAGGCCTATTAGAGCAGGTTAAATAGGCAGGCTGCATGATATCCAGTACAGTGTGTCCAAATCTACAGTGGATGATCGTTTTACAGGAACGTCTTCAAGGGACAACCGCTTCCTGGAGATCGGCATGCAACACCCAGGAAGAGGTGGACAGGATGCGAGAGCGTCCCTCCTGCCGCGCTGGCGTGTACCCTGAGAAATCTCGGTCAGTAGCCAAGCCAGCCACCAGCAGTCAGGTCCACACGGGACTGTGCAAGGTCTAATCTCTTCAGCAGTCGCAACATTGAGCGCTAAGCGAATGCAATAACAGCACTCGGTTATGGGTTTGTAGGTTCTTGACTTGAGTCTACAGAACGTATGAGATCATGCACCAATACAGGCGGAGATGTAGCCTTGGCTCCACTCACAGCCCCGCGCTGAACTGTGGGGAATTAGACAGGACTTGGACGGAATCTGCCATCAGTTTACTCTGCACGAGTGTTTTTGCACACAGACAGCATTAGACCAGCGGCAAATTCGCCCCGCATGATCTACCTGCCGATTAAAACCGATATGCCTTAATCTGGTACAAGCATACGTGAAATTACAGGGTGCTACGAGTTTGGGACAACATCCAATAAACAACCATTTCAGCTTTCATTGTAACTGCCAGATAGCGGTATTTCGCGTCGATAGTACCTTGCCATGCGTATCAATCTCAAGTGTCCACAACAGAAAATCACAAATATTGGAATAAAACCAAGGTCTACAATTAATCAAACCAATGCTCAGATTTTTGGGGAGTTAGCTCAAGATTTTGTGGGATGTGTGTCAAAATTAACTTCAGGATTATACAAAGAAGAGAGTGATTAAAAAAAGAGACCTCGCACATCAGAATGTTGAAAGACGAAAGAAGGAGAATACAACTTCACTTTATTTTAGCCGCTGAATTTCCCACCTACACAATCTCAATCCTCAAAAATAAATGTGCTTTGTGACTTCTTGGCAAAAGTGGGGATTCAATGTATGACAGTAATACACACACACAAACACACACATACATACATATAGTATATACTAGAATATATATATATATATATTATTTGTTCGCTGTCCAAAAATAAACAGGTATCTCCAAAATGGGAAACTTTACAGGAGAGGGCTAAAAACCTCCGTTAATTTGAATTGAAGGTCAATTTGGAAACCAGAACATCTTCCAAGTTGGTTTGGGCCGTTTCTGTTGGTCCACTATTATTGAAATGATACCACTGTATAAAAAGACAGCTCATGTTTATGATCAAACGAGGCAAATAAAAAAAGAGAAAAATAAACAAAAATGGAGATACATGTTTTTCTTTGGACAAGTGACAATATATATCATAGATTACATATCGGTCGCGTGTCCAACTGAAAAACAGTATCTCCATTGTTGTCAATTTTTACTTTAGCATCATTGACCACAGCTTCTGCCGCGTTTACACTGTGTGAGAATGTCTCATGATAAATGGACCCACAGAAAACAGCCGAAATTGCACCAATGCGAAAAGTGTTTGGAAAAGTAGTCTGGTTCCATTGACTTCCATTCAAATTAAACGAGGTTCTTGGCCTCTTCTGCAAAGTTGCCATTTTTGGAGATATGGGTTTTTCTTTGGACAGCGACAATATATAACTTTAAAGTAAGTTAGATAAAGAATCGTGATGTAAGTCTTGTCGGTATGACACCTACTACACCAGACCGGAGTTGTGGTGCAAGCGTGGTTTCTACTGAACAATTCCTTGTTCTCTTCCCAGTTGTGCCATGTTTCTGTCAACTGGCCTTACACACATGACTCTGAATCTCCGTTTTTTCCATGATCTAACCATGGTGGAAGAGCGAGGAGCTCTGGAACCGCTTGAGAACTTTCTCTATGGATCCCCAGCTGGAGAGGAAGGTGGAGACACAATCCGTAACCCCTGGTGTCCTCCTACACTGGACATCGTTCAACAAAGTGCATCCGGGACCTGATGACCCAAGACCATCATGCACCTTATGATTAATAACGTAAGGTCCATTGTACTTTGGGTGAAGCGGGGATAGAAGCTCCACTACGACAGTCAGAAGAACATATTCATTCTGACGCAGCTGACTGATGTACTTTGTTACCTAATGTTCTTATTACTACTCAGATATTACATAGTCTGCTGTTTTACTGTATTACATAATACTGTAGTACTAATTACTCAGATTACTTCATAATACTTTTCACTCACGTCATTCAGATGTTCCCCCACCAGTGTCTTAACTAACTAGAAACTCTGTCTGCCTCAGGGTGACACTGTAGGAAACTTGGACATCACCTGGTTGGTCCTTCGTAGTCTAGCAAAGCTAACTAGACCAGGGAGGAAGTCGTAGTAGCCAGTATACGTCTGAACACTTTCATTCCCAGCAGCGCCTGGAAAGA
>JAMWET010004524.1:0-32500 GCA_024036415.1 Prochilodus magdalenae
CCCGCAAGACATATTCTCTCATAGCAGCCTTTGTGAGGTTGGCCAACCTTTACAGAGTCCACAGTATGACATACTGTTACTCATAGGTATGTACAGCTACAGGGTGGGTACGTTGTAGCTTCTGTCTCTCACAATCCAAGTAAGCCCAGACACATTCAGTGATATGAAGATCTCTCTTAGATGAAGAAAGCTATAAGGACTGTTTGTCTGATGGTCTGCCACATCTCGTTAGAGGTCTCATTTTCTCTGAAGTCCATGTAAAGCAGTAATAAGGAGTTTGTTACACCACCAGAAAAACATTAACCTCCCAGCCTAATGATTAATAAAATAGCCAGGCATGTAAAAAGATCAGTATTGCTCTGAAATGCTGGGGAAGTGTCCACTGAAGGCACAGAGACCATGCCCAATCGTTGGAAAGGCGCCGCTCCTCTCATGTGTCAAATACCACTATTAACTGAACTACAGACACAGACGTACATGTTTAGGTCACTTGAGTTTCAGTTTGGAGCCAGAGGACGCTGACCTACCTCTCAGTCTTCCATAGAATGTCCTCCCGTGTAGCTACAGTAAGCTAACAGAAGTAGTAGCCTGTGCTAGTTCTGACTAACCTATTGCCTGGAAACACAACATGCTTACATCAGGAGTTAGGTGGGCATGGCTACTCAGCGGAGTCTGAGGTGGGCCAGCGAGTCGAAACAGTCATAGTTGTAGGGAGGGGTCCCGCTAAGTTTGGCTCCAATGCCTCATCGAGTCATGATTTCAGACCTGATCAGGAAACCGGCAAAACTCTGAATGCACTTTACATGGACTTAGATTTCATCAGCTCTTCTTAGAAACATCTCCTGAAAATAGCGTGTGCTGAATGGCTGTTTTGACTTGGAAATTAAATAAGGGAAAAATCGTCTCTGACTTTTTCCACAGTTCTATATATATGTACAGGCTGGTGTGGCTAATCCATCATCATCAGCACCACTGTCACCACCATCATCATAATCATCATCACCAGCACCGGTGAAACAGGCATATGGCCACCTGTGTGTATGAGAATGTGAGAGAGAGAGAGACAGGAGGAGAGGGCACAACTGGGACCTTGTCCAGATTGCCCTCTTTAATTTGAGCCACCTCAGCTGCCTCAGGGAGGAAATGGTTCGGGGGCACGGTTGCTGAAGTGAGCAGTGAAGCAAGGGCTAGTGGGAATGTTGAGGGAGTGAGGCTATTACATTACTCTGTAGAAAGACCACCATGTATTTAATATCCAGTCAAAACAACCATACCTGGAAATATATTAATCCACTTGCGTAAGGAAAAGTGAAACACTGGGGTTAGTAGAGGAATTCTGCACAGCCATGTCACCACCATGTAAGACCTGGTAGACAACCAGACTGTTCTCACCATGTTAGTCATGTTAAAGGTCCAGTTCAGAGTTAGAGCAATTTAGAACAGGAAGCCACTGAAAAGAAGAGTTACCGCCGCCGCCGCCTCCTGCTCCCGGCAAGAAGCCACATTCGGTAGCAAATAAAAGAAGTGATAGAGCCTTAGAGTTAGCATCAGTGCTGCTTTCCTCTGTTATAGATGCTCCTGGCAAGTAAAGGTCTGAAATTTGATTCTGAATTTGCCATGTTTCTTCTACATTGAGGAGGGAGGAGGAGGGACTGTGCATTTCCTCATTTCTTATAACAAGAGTGGACACCACAACTCACTGGTGACCTGTTGCCCCCTATTGTTTGAAGCATGAATTTGACAGGTTGTGTCATTGTACAAATCGCTCAGTCATTTTTGAGAGAGGGGAGAAGATCAAAGCAAGTCATGTTTTTTTACAAGTCACATTTCCAAAGATCTGAAGGTCAGTGGAAATCTGGTTCTAAATCTGGTGTGTGGTTTCTTTATGTACTTAAGTTCCAAAATAAACACATTAGACTATAAATATACACAGTACTAGATACCGGGACAGCAAGGTTTATCCGAATACACAGTTTTATATAACAGTAATATTTTACAGTTTATTGTAATAAGTTATAAAATAGACCTATGATATACAGGGGTTGGACAATGAAACTGAAACTTAGACCACAGTCATTTATTAGTATGGTGTAGGGCCTCCTTTTGCGGCCAATACAGCGTCAGTTGGTCTTGGGAATGACATATACTGCGTCCTGCACAGTGGTCAGAGGGAGTTTAAGCCATTCTTCTTGCAGGATAGTGGCCAGGTCACTAAGTGATGCTGGTGGAGGTTCGTCCTTCTTGGTGGTACGCTGACATTACCCTGGATACCGTGGCTCTTGATACATCACAAAGACTTGCTGTCTTGGTCACAGATGCGCCAGCAAGACGTGCACCAACAATCTGTCCTCTTTTGAACTCTGATATGTCACCCAAAATGCTGTGTGCATTGCAGTATTTTGAGCAGAACTGTGCTCTTACCTGCTAACTGAACCTTCACACTCTGCTCTTACTGGTGCAATGTGCAATTAATGAAGATTGGCCACCAGGCTGGTCCAATTTAGCCATGAAACCTCCCACACTAAAATGACAGGTGTTTCAGTTTCATTGTCCAACCCCTGTATACAGATGTACACATTTCCGTACCTACACATAAATACGGTGTATAGATAAAAAAGATGTCAGTCTATATGTGCTTGTGTAGATATGTTAGGTATGAAGCAAAGAGTGATGTATGGGTGTGTGTGCGTGACACGTGTGGTGAAAGTCCCTTTGACTGATACACCAACACTACTGGCTGTTCAGCTGCCTGATGATCCAGGGGAAGAAACTACAGAAAACAGACAGTGGCTTGAAGTAGACAGCTCCACTTGGTGTGCCACGCCCCTTACTTTCCAAAGCCCCTACCCACACATACACACTGATTCGTCATCGTCAGGTTCCTGGTGGCCGTAAATCCGTGACAAATGAACGAGAGAAGGCAAACAGCACTTAAGCAGTCCGCTTCATGACTAATGGACGAGTGAGGAGTGCTAGACTACTGTCATTATCACCTGCTGTGCTACTAAGCCCCCTCTCCTGTGACTACCTTCAGCCTCTGTTCCTTCGTTCAGTGAGCGCTGGACGCCTTCATTTGGTGTTTTCCTCCATATCCATGATGTTCTTTCCTCCACCACGGTTCATTTTGATTACAAGCTGAGTTCGCCTCAACAGTGAAGGCTTCAGTTAAGGAGGGGGAGGTTAATCTTAGAAGAGCTGTTAGCAGGCTGGCTTTAGGGGTTTGCTCTCCCCATTAATAATCACTGCGCTGTGATTATAAGCCAGAACAAAACGAGGGAGCTAGTTAATCTGTGAAACATACGCTGTTGAGGAAGTGCATTATGGAGCAAAAGCATAAGGGCAGTGTGAAAGCTCTGTAGGAGAAATGATCTCGCTTGTTGCTGGTTGATAACTCGTGCTCTCCATGCTAATGCGATAATTATCTTTTCCTTTTAGTCTTTTTTTTTTGTCTTGTTTGTCTCAAGGTAAGCAGGCATGCATCTCCATTCTGAGTGCACTTAACAGGCAGCAGTGTTCGGCAGCACGGTGGTAGTTGTGGAGTACAGTCGTGACCTAGATTCGAAGAGGAGATGAATGTAGTTGAGAATCTGCTGAGTTTGTGATCTGCACAGCAAAGTAGAGCCCTGTTTTTCCTGGATCTGCTTGTGGAGTGAATATTTTTGACTCACTGGCATGGCCACGAGCCGAGAGCGGCTGAATGCTTTCCGCAAGCTGTAGTCCCGTTTGTCATTTTTGCACTGTTATTTTTAGGTTCATGCATTTGTGGAATCAATTTTGGGTATATGAGATTTTATGGAGTGTCCAAGATCAATGTACAGTCATCTTGAGCCATCAGTTATGTTGTAGGTATGGATACGTATTGATTTGTGCAACAGTGCTGGTTTCCTACTGTATCAGTAGAATTAATATTGGTTCTGGAAGCCAGTGAAGGGCTGTGAGAGGGTCTTCAGAGTGAAAGCACATGGTGGTTCTCTTTTTTCCGAGTTCTTTGTACTGCAAACTGATTTATATGACCCTTCTATGGCCATTACTGGTGCTTAAATATGCACAATGCTGTTTTAGTGTTATATGGCTATCATAGCAAACTGTGGATGTTGTGGGTTTTGCGATTAGCCCTAAGGGACGGTTGCCCCACTATTGATTTTTCCAAATTCTAAATTCCAATGAGCTATGAGTTGTAGTTAATTAAGCCTGTGGCCTTCATGATATATTAGCCATGATTATCACCTATTAGCACCCATATCCGTCTTGGTGGGCTTCTTGTCACCAGCATCTTGGCTCTACAGCCCACATCAGTTACACGCACTGCAGCTACCAAACTCATGGAAAAGACGAATAGATCGTAGACCGTGAATGACCTCCTCTTATGAAGCCTCCTGCCGTCTTGCCAGTGTGGCAAAGCATCAGCAAGTAATTCAGCTCAAGTTCTCATCAGCAGTGAGTTCACGTACAGACGTTATACATATCATAACTACCCACAGACCATCTCTAAAGGGCACAGCCCACTGAGGTGATGATAAGCATAAGCAAGTAATCTCGTTTGGAAAATGACCCAGTTTTACTGTTTATGTCTCATAAACATCACATACTGCACGTGTTTTGGTCGAGCGTGGCCTCCTTGTTTGTCTGAGGGTTCAGAAGAAGAACAAAAGGAGCCTCTATTTACATAAAAAAAAAAAATAAAAAAAAACAGAGCTGTGAAATCTGACCTTGTTCTGCTGAAACAGACTCCCATTGCATTAGACTGTCTGAACTAATTCCTAACAGCTACTTGTACTAATAATAGGTCAAATCCAGGTTTACCTTTTAGTGTCATTTGTTTTCACCCATGTTAAAGAGCTAATAGACATCTGCATTTATCAGAAGTCATTATGACCAAAATGTCTCATGTAAATACTAGCACTGTCCTGAGTACCGGTTTTGTTGATGTCAGCTTTGGTGGTGATTTACGAATATCTGAAGCTGTGTCGAGGGGGGTTGGTGCTTGAGGTGACGCACATCTGCATCATCATCCACATCTTCATCCACTGTAGGATCGGAATTTCCAGGCTAGCTGCACTGTGGCGCTCATATCGCAGCTTCTCCCCAGCTACCAGACCTCCTAGCCTCTGTACTGCTGGGTACAGGGTTTACCGAGGTGCTCTAACTCGAGGAAATGCATTGAAGGCAGTACATCACGGCTGCACTGTTAGAAATTCTTTTGAAAAAAAGAACAGATGTTGGTGTTGGGCTGTTTTAGGGTCATACAAAGGACTGAAATTTCTGGAAATTGCTGGATTTCCAAAGCCCCAATTTGTTTTTGTTTAACCAAAAACAAATATTCTAACCTTTAAGGTTAGCAAATACTGTCATTGTACTTAAGCAAAATATGAAACATGAAATTATCCGAGAGCCCTTAGAGTCAAACAACATGGTCTACAGATATCACAGAGAAGCACTGAAAACCGGAAGCTACTATTTATATTTTACTATTTAAAATAGGGGGCTGTTTTTTTTGTTTGTTTGTTTTTCTTTTTTTTTATCTTTTGCTCTTTGTTCTTTTGTGGGATGATAAAATGTCAGATGGCGTCACTACTTTGAGTGAGATGTTCTTCATGTGGCCGGAGCATTGTCTTTCAAGTTCCAACCCAAAAGCGCCTCCCTGGCAAATGAGTGGCGACTGCCCGTGGGACCTGGCCTCTAATTAGAAAAAACAAGACAGGGAGAGGATGGATGGGGAAGGAAATGGAGAAACGACAGAAAGAAGTGCAGTGATCAGCACCTACTCCACGAGATCAGCCTCGGTGTGCTTAATCCGCTATGATCGCCACTTACACCAGCGGGAGATGACCTTATTGGTTCCTCTCTATGGAGGAGGACAGTACTGACTGCTTGTTAACAGATTGAGAATTTGCAGCATGCTAGGATACGCGAGCCTCTGTTTGAGGGAAGGAGCGAGGGGATACGGTTCCCGTGGTGGTATTTCTTTAGGTGTCCGTTATTATTGTGCTTTATTCCGTACAGTCATCTGAGGTTTCCACAGCTCTTCCACTAAAACGGGGAACGTTCAGTGCAGAGCACAGGTATGAGAGAGATGTTGACCGGAGAGCTCGTAGTCTTTGTAGATAGAAGGCTCCATCTGCACAATGACGATTCCAGAGCTAACTTTTACAGCTACTTCATTTCAGGCCTTTGAGTCTTTGATCCCCTCCAAATAAACACATACTCAGTTCGCTGTTTGTGGGAAGAAGTTATCGTTGTAGTCCACAACAGACGAGGGAATACAGCACCAGAGCATGCGAGTCTACCTTACCTAGCAGCTTGTTAGCCCTGTACTGTCTGCATACACATGCCTGCTTTAACATCTGACTGTTTACATGAACAGCTAAGACTGTCAGACAAGTGATCAAATATAAGCCAGGCAGTGTCTTTGGTTTTGGTCCGTGGGTAGCAGAGGTTTGGATCTAATTTGTTTGCCTTGATTGTTACCTGTGGGATTTTCAGATTATGCTGAGTAGAATTTGGGCAAAAGGGGAGAAGTAACAGATTTCAGTCAGGGCTTTATTGTTATTGCTAGTGACGTAGGTGCGTAGTCCCATACAGGACAATAAATTAGCTAAACACTAAAATCTCTGACACTAATTTCTAAAAGTTATGAATAAAAAACCGAGTAGCATATGAGGGTTTGAGAGATGCAGGGTAATAAGGAATATTATATTATATATGTATATACATACACTACAGATATACAGTGTGGATGGAAGATAGCAGTAGGTCAGTCTATATGTGCAAGTGTAAATATGCTAATGTAAAGTGCAGAGTGATGATTGTCCATGGAGATCATCGTTTAGATGGTATTGGTGAGATGTGCTGAACCAGGTCCATATACCGGTGCATCAGCACTACTGGCTGTTCAGTAGCCTGATGACTCTGGGGAAGAAACTATCTCGGAGGCGGCTGGTTCTGGACTTCGGAACCTCCTCCCACATGTACATCATTTGCAGAGAGAACCCAACCAAATCAGCTGAAAAGCATGCAGTGGTTCGGGGGAAACCAGCTCGGCTTGAAAGCACTGCCAGCAGTGTTGCTAAAGTAGGTGCTGCCAGAGAGCTCTGCCTAATGAAGTCTGTCAGAGTTAACACAGATTCATTTTGAAGCCACTTCAATATCATGACTGTGTTTTTGAAGATAGAGAGCTTTATTTGCCAGTGTGGACTTGAAAGTTTATACCAAGTAGCGTTTCCCTTCTGTGGTCTGGAGTGTCAGTAAAATGGCAGGAAGAAGTCTTCCACCTAATGCGCTCTATTTCTGGGTTACCCAGTAAATCCGTACGTTTTGCTATCATGCATTGTGTTTATGTAGGTCAGAGGAAGCCAGCGCTTGGAGTGAGAGCATGCTCCCTCTTTCGGATAGAAGGAAGTACTGATCTCTCTTTCGTCATTGTTTCTGGCTGAAAGAAGGAGAGAGAGGGAGAGAGATGAAGGAGTCGGGGTCTCGATGCCAGCATCCACTATTCTTATAGGGAGAATGAAAGGAAGCGGTCTCGCTTGCCCTCTAAAGCGTTATTCTACAACTTTAAAGAGAAGTGCGAGAGTCGTGCCCTGCTGAGAAGACGTCCTTTTGAAGTCTGCAGTGAGGAGGATGGAGGAGAATAGTAATGCTGTACTCTCGGAGCCCGCTGTGCCTGTCTCTGAAAGTCGTGCGTTTCCTGTATTGACTCTTCCTCTGTCAGCTCGGGCAGTGTGTAGTGGGCTTGTATGGGAAATAGCCTGTCCATACTGAACACCTTACAGGAAGGTTTCTTCTGTGTACATCAGCAGAGCATTAAACGATAGCAGTGACACTGACACTGCTGGTGTGTTAGTGTGTGTGTTGTGCTGGTGTGAGTGGATCAGACACAGCAGTGCTGCTGGAGTGTTTAAACACCTCAGTGTTACTGCTGGACTGAGAATAGTCCACCAACCAAAACAGCTGCGTCCTGTGACCACTAGTGAAGGACTAGAGGGTGTCACAGGTGAGCTACTGTCTCTGATTTTACATCCACAGGGTGGATCAACAAAGTAACGGTGTCTAATAGAGTGGACTGTGAGTGGACACAGTGTTTAGCAGCACTGCTGCGTCTGATCCACATGTACCAGCGTAATACACACTCACTCTCCACCACCTCGCCGTGTCACTCTAGTGCTGAGAATGATCCTCCATCCATGTAGTACCTACTCGGTGGAGATCCTGACCATTGATACCAGGGTTAAAGGTGGGCAACTGTGTATGCAGAGAAACAAATAGACTCCAGTCTAACTGTAGAACTACAAAGTGCATTTATATGGTAGGTGGAGCTGAGAAAATGGACAGTGCATGTAGATGCACGAGGGTGGTCCTGATAAAGTGGTGCTCAGAAAGTAAACAGCCACACATTCTTTCAGACGCATGCCACCAGCTTCTCAAAGTGGAAGGATGGACAGAAACACCTTTGGATGGTTTCAATTCTGCAGTTTTGGTGGCTAGTCAGGTCCTGCGTGATTTTAGTCCTTGGTGGTATTTCTTTAGGTGTCCGTTATTATTGTGCTTTATTCCGTACAGTCATCTGAGGTTTCCACAGTTCTTCCACTAAAACGGGGAACGTTCAGTGCAGAGCACAGGTATGAGAGAGATGTTGACCGGAGAGCTTGTAGTCTTTGTAGATAGAAGGCTCCATCTGCACAATGACGATTCCAGAGCTAACTTTCACAGCTACCTCATTTCAGGCCTTTGAGTCTTTGATCCCCTCCAAATGAACACGTACTCAGTTCGCTGTTGGTGGGAAGAAGTTATCGTTGTAGTCCACAACAGACGAGGGAATACAGCACCAGAGCATGCGAGTCTACCTTACCTAGCAGCTTGTTAGCCCTGTACTGTCTGCATACACATGCCTGCTTTAACGTCTGACTGTTTACATGAGCAGCTAGTACTGTCAGACAAGTGATCGAATATAAGCCAGGCAGTGTCTTCGGTTTTGGTCCGTGGGTAGCAGAGGTTTGGACCTAATTTGTTTACCTTCAGATTGACGAATTGGGCATAGAGAAGCAGATATTCAGTCAGGGCTATTGTTATTGCTAGATTTTAAATTTTTGTTCAAACTTATGCTTTTTTTTTTGTTTTGTTTTTTTAATTTATTGCCCTTTAACTTTTCCCTTCCTCATGCAAGATATGCAGCTTGTACTTTGGCCATTCCTGCTTACATCATCTTTCATAGGATGTTTCATAAAGTTATGTAGGTAAGCAGTTACTAATTTTGCATTAGCGTTAGCATTAGCAAATCTGTGCGTATGATAGTGTGTTTATTAAACCATGTCAGTTTTCCTAAAATTAAATAATAAACATGCAATATCTTGCTCATGGTATATCATATATTGAATCATGACCCATGTTTTATGATACAAATCACAAGTTTATGATATATCATATACTGTTTCATAACGACAAGTTTAGCCAATACACAGCCCTAGAGGATGTGGATCTTGGTACGGGGAAAAAAAGATTTAAACAGCTTGTTATTAATATTAATATTAATATCAGGTAATGTATGTTACTGGTTGTCTTACCAGTCCAGGAGTTTCATATCAGTGCATCCCTAAAATAGGGGACTTCCGATTGACTCCTAGTCTGGATCTAGCTGGATCTTTATCCTCTACAGAGACGACTTTTACAGAAGGAGTGCATGGTAATGCTATGTAAATTGTCCTACTTAAATGGTCCTATTTAAATGTTTGGCTATGTAGATAGGCAGTTACTAATTTTGCATTGACCTTTTCAGTTTTAAGACTAATCCTGCGCTGCTAACATGCTTAAGCTGCACAGTCAGGGGTTTCTCATACATGTTTCACAAAATAAACCATTCTGGGTCCTATCTTGCGATTCCCCCCATTGTTACTTAGATCTCCATGGTTGCGGTGTCAAGCTCGACTGAGCAGAGTAATTGGAAAGAAAGCGATTTTAAATGAAAGGGAAAAAACACCAAATCAATTTCCCTTATCCTCTTTTTACAAGCCGAGTGGTGGCATTTCTGAAATGCTCAGAGTCAAGGATGTGGAAGTCCCTAAATATCCTCAGAGTCATGCAGACAATGGAACCCCCCTAAATGTTTGGATGATGTGGTTTATGGAGGAGGACACCAAGCGAGTCTGAGCCAGTTTCTGGTTTGCTCACAGCCGGAAACCCAGTGGATGTAGTGCAGCGCCGTGTGTAAAATGGTGAATAGAATTGGCTGTATTTCTGGTGTTTTGCTGATTTTGAAGTGGGCACTACTGGTTCTTTTGTCTGTCCCAACTTATCAAACCTCAGAAAAGTGAAATATTAATATTTACATTCACGGCATTTAGCTGACACTCTTACTCAGAGCAACAAGGTTATTGGTTTTACAGGTGGGCCAGTGCAGTGTTGGGAGTCTTGCCCAAGGACTCTTATTGGTGTGGCTCAGTATTTGCTACCTGGACTGGAATTCGAACCCCCATCTCCCACATGGGGTGGTAGCTTTCTGGTGGGTAGTGGTGTTAACCTCTGAGCCACACCAACCACTATCGTGAGAATGAATCATGGTGTGATGTTTTGGCCATTTCACCCACCTGTGCTTCAACTCATCCCAGCAGCTTTGGTTGGAGCTCTGTCACTCCACGATTGTGATGCCTCACAGACCAGTGCTTCCCCTCAAACCAACACATGGTCTTACCAGCTTCATTCACTAACAAGAAACTATTGATGCACTTGATTCTGGCAGGACTGTGATGTGTGACATTGTTTTAATTCCCATGAAAGGTTTAATAGAAAGATGGGTGGGAGACTGTGGTTCATTTCGTGTTGTGTTTAAACCCCTGACCACTGGAAAACCCCTGACCACTGGAAACCAGTGTTATAATCTACCTTCAGCCGTTAGATTCTTTCACTCCAGCATAAACAAGTAGCGTACAGACACACTGCTAGCATTGGCATAAGCAAATCTATGCATGTGGTGGTGTGTTTATTAAACCATGACAGTTTTCCTTAAACTAGATTGTGAAAGTGTGCTGTAAATCATCTTCCTCATGGTATATGATGTATTGAAACATAACCCCTGTCTTATGATACAGATCGTAACCCCATGATTTGCCAATGCACAGCCCTAGAGGATATGGATCATGGTACGAAAAAGATTTAAACCACTGCTTATTGATTTTAATATCAGCCACACTAAATGTTATTGGCTGTCTTACCAGTCCAGAAATTTCATATCAGTGCATCCCTGAAACGGAGACTGCTTCCGATTGACTCCTAGTCTTTCGGGCTCAGGAGGTAGCAGGATCTTTATCCTCTACAGAGGCGACAAACACTTGTCAGTTTTAACAGCAGCTCTGGCTGCAGATGTGCTCCTTTTAAGTGGAAGGCATTCCTGGTGTCCAGTCTCCTGACAGTAGGTATCCCTTTATTAAAAACCTTTGGCTGCCTTGCCCCAGGCTGTGTTCCTTGCCCAGCATCCCACCTAGGTGTGAAATCAAATCTCTCCCATCGCTTTCGCTCTCGGGTCCACCCCCAGAAAAGCAATTTATGCGGCCGGAATGAAATCCGTTCTCTTCCCCGAGTGCCTGTGGACTTCTCCCCTGGGAGGAACGCGGGACGGAATTCTGGGAATATCAGTCATGATGGAGCGCATGAGCATTGCCTCATTGTTATGCAGATCCGTCCTCGGCGTTCCCAGTGGGGGGAATTCTTCAGAGCAGCGAGAGTGGAAAAACGGCTGTCGGATTGCCCTGTCAACCCCCAGACCGTACGAGTTACAGTGACTATAATATCCCACTCTAATCTAAATTACGCCACCCTCGGCCTTAATGGGAAAATCAGTGTTTTGTGTTATTGTGGCAGGTTGACTGAGAGGGATAAAATTTCATCTCGGCCCACCGTACAGGGCTTTATTGTCTGGTAAGTGAGAGTATAGTTAAGGCTTGCCCCCCCATCCATTTACTCATTCATTTATCTCCACTTCCCACACCCATCTCTCAGAACTGTCAATCATCCCCCACAGTCGTAAATGAATGCCATCCATCATGTTTGAGTCTATTATACGACAGCACATTAAGTAAAGCACGGCAATCTCAAATAGGCCACTCAGCTAATGGCCCCACTGCTTTTTTAATGGCCACCTCCTTACACACACAACAACGCATTGGGAAATATTATCATTATTGTTTTTATAAGTATCAACATTTATAATCGATATTAATAATTTAGTGCTGTTTTAGTGCTTGTTTTCTGCAAGACTTGTAATGCAGTCTGCATGTGTGCTAAGCATGCACTCTGTGTCTGGCTAACATTACTAATATTTGGAAACATATAAGATGGTGGTACACACTAGCCATGCGGAAATGAGCTAATGTTAAGCAAACAAAAGAGTAGTAGCATTCAGAAGGAAGAGTCGGAATCTAGAGCCATTCGGAAGGATGATAAACATTACCAGGAACAGTTTTGACTGATATGGGGAATATTTGAGCTGCACATACAGAAGTAGTGTATCTCAGTATGGTGTCGGGCCAACACATTTGTTAATGCAACATGCCAGACGTCTCAGCATGGATTTGTAGGGGTGTCCTTTGATAATCCATCCCATGAAATTTAAATCACAGGTCACAGTTACCGCAGATTTTACAGTAGGGGTGGAAGTGGAGTGACACCAGGCCTTCTGGACATGTTGTAACAACAGGCTGTTCTTCTCGGCGCTCACCACAGTGCCCATGCACACAGATTCGTTGCCCATCTCAACCAGCACAGTGACGTGACTTAAAATGACTTGATGCCGTTCTGAGTCACTCCATGACAGTCTGGCACCATCATTCCAGTCATTGTCGATGCTGGCGTAGTGTTAATGGCAGTCGTCTTAATGGTCTGTGTACATGTACTCCAGTGTTGTGCAGCCGTATGCCAATGGTACTGGCACTAAACAGGATGACCCATGGAGGGCATCACTGCCCGCTGAATGTCCACAATCGTGGCTGTTGGGTCAGTCAGGTACAGTAATGAGACCTGTCCTTGCTTATGTCACATGCGTAGACGACCATGAAACCTGAATCATTCCCATGTTAATGATGTCAAACCTACCCACCAAGATTCGTCCCTGTAGGTTGGTTCCTTCTAGGTTCAACTGTTGGTGCAGCTGTTTTTCGACGATGTGTAGTACTAGCTACAAAGATATCTAAGATTGAACACTGCTGTTAAGCCAGTTCAGTCCCATTAGGCATGTATCTTAATACAAGTAGCGCAGGGATGCAGATTAGATGCAGGTCCGATGGCAGCTATAATACAGTGTCAGGCGTACGTGTTGCTGTCTGGCAGTTGTCATTTTTGGATTGTGTAGTGCGGTTTATATTAGTAGCCTAAAATGATTTTCTCAGAACGTTTATTGATGAATAACACTAAACCGTAAAGCTCTTGGGAAACAAATAGGCTGTAGATACATCACTGCTGCAGGCTGCAGTTTAAGGGTAGAAGCTGCAGAGACATATTGTCCGTTCTGTTGCCTCTGGCTGATCTAAGATCGGGGAAAGCCTCACCTTCACTGACTGCTACTTTTCCTTGGTCGTGGTTTAATGGAAGGCTCTGAGCAGTCCTCCAGCTTCTAGCCGCCAGTCACAGAAGTCTAACAGCAGTATGTCCGTGAAAACCAGTCAGTGACGGAGAAGCTAAAATCACACCAGTCATTACAGCCCACCAGCTGTAAGTTAATATAGTGATTATCTGCCAGGGCTGGGTCTGAGTGTGTCCTACGGAGCCCGGTGTGATATTTGTATTTTCACAAGTAATACAGACACAGAGTTTTTAAAAAGGAGCTTTTCAGGAGGAAGAGAAAACAATGCTTGATTTTCAGTGCAAGTCAACATGACAAGCTTTTACAGTAAGTCATTGTGCACTGTCTCGGTTAGTTGGTTTGTTGTGAAATGTTGACATAGCTGGCATTTTTTTGTTTCTTAAGAAATTAAACTAAACAAAATGGCAAAAATTGTTTTAACAGTGACAATATGTTACACAAGTGTTTCACTTTTATTATATCCATATTATGGCTGTCTGGATTTGTTTGTTTTAACATCAATGCTGAGAACTCACGTTTATAAACAATTTAAAATTAAACTGTTTATTAAAAATAACAGCTCCTAGGGGTGGTGGTGGTTAATGTTGATCTTGATGATAACCTTTTTGTTGTTGATGATGATGACAATGATGATGACAATGATGATGATAATGGTGGTGATGATGGTGATTGTTGAGGATGACATGACGATGACATTGTTTATGATGAAGTTGTTGTTGATAACGACATTGGTGGTGGTGATGATGTTGGTGACGTTGTTGATGGCGTTACTGTTGTTGATGACGTTGTTGGCGATGATGGTGGGGGTGGTGATGATGGTGATATGGACAGTGACATTGTTTATGATGAAGTTGTTGTTGATAACGACATTGGTGATGATGGTGACGTTGTTGGTGACGTTATTGTTGTTGATGACGTTGTTGTTGACGATGATGGTGGGGTGGTGGTGATGGTAATATTGACGATGACATTGTTTATGATGAAGTTGTTGATGATAACGACATTGGTAATGATGTTGTTGATGGCGTTGTTGTTGATGGCGTTGTTGTTGATGGCGTTGCTTTTGAAGACGTGTTTGTGAAGACGACGTTGTTGTTTACGTTTTCTCATCAGAGGCTTAAACACTTAAACACAGCATATTGTACCAAACTACCTCTAGCTGCGGTTGTGTTTTGTAGAGCTGATAGGTGTTTGATTGCTTCTGCTTGGTCTAACTCGGGGGTGCCGACTCTCATCAACAGAGGGCAGGTCTGACTGTAGCCTATCACTCTAGCAGGTGACAGAGGGACATGCGACCCGTCATTGTCTATTGGAGTACACGGTTTATAGCCGTGATTTATCAACAGGGTGACACAGAAACAAGTGACCAGTTACATTTTCTCAGCTTTATCTAAATAAATTATGACACAGTGAAGCGATATTCTAAATGACTGGCTCCATCAAATCCTTGGGACCATTCATAGACACAAGAGTCTGTGGTCCCTCACCTTTGCTCTTATACAGGTTAGCCGGAATGCTAACTGGCTAATAAAGCAAACCACACGTGCAGGCAGATAAGCTTCCATGCAAATTCATATTCCATTCCAGGTGGGCCTTGTACACTCCTACATGCAACAATGTGAGCAGCCCCGAACACACGGAGGTGGACAGTCATGATTGTTTGCTTCTGGCAGAGGGTGCTACGTCAAGCCCACTTCTGTAGTATATGCAGATCCGTCTCCGAGCATGATCTGGAATATCGGGTACAGGTCACGTTTAAAGGATACTATGAAGAGCCAGAGCAGATTGGGCCGTGTTTACCTGCTGTGTCCACCTGACACCTGACTTGGTGATTAAACAAGCAGAATCGTGAGCTGAAGTGAAAACGAAGACTACACACCCTGGTACAACTGGATTTATCCTCCAAGCTGCTAAATAAATGTATGATGATGAAAATCACACAGTAATTAAATTTGCAGCGTCTGAACTGTGATGTTGTTATGAATATGCCTGTTCACTCAGCCCGGCTCACACAGACATGTTTCGCGCTGGGGAGACCCCCGTCTGGGGTTTACCGTCTGTAGCCAGACAGAATCTGCTGATGTGCATGTTTTTACAGGACGGCAGGGCAGTGGGTTTTACAGACGAAGCCCCCCACATCTGTACATTAATCTAGAGCGCACACGTGTGTGAACGATCAGACCATTCATCATCTCCACATTGTTTTTCATGCTTCCCCCTTCTATTATCGTTCGGTTCATCCCTCATCTATTACATCCCCCATTCACACACTCCTCCCCTGCTCTCTTTCCCTCTCTCCTTCTCTCTCTCTCTTTCTCTCTCTCGCTCTATGTCCTCTCTTTCTGCCTTCTCTGTCCTGTTTCTTTCTCTCTCTGTCTGTGCCATCTCTCTTCTCCCCTTCCTCTCTCAGACTCTTTCTTTATGTCCCTTTTTCTTTCTGGTTTTCTCACTTGTTCTTTTCCCTCCTCTCCCCTTCTTTCCCTCTCCTCTCTCTCTCTCTCTCTCTCTCTCTCTCTCTCTCTCTCTCTCTCTCTCTCTCTCTTTCTCTCTCTCTCTGTCCTCCCTCGGCTCTCTTTTTCTCTCTCTCTCTCGCTCTATGTCCTCTCTCTCTGCCTTCTCTCTCTGCCCTCTCTGTCCTCTTTCTTTCTCCTCTGTCCTGTTTCTTTCTCTCTCTGTCTGTGCCATCTCTCTCCCCTTCCTCTCTCAGACTCTTTCTCTATGTCCCGTTTTCTCTCATGTTCTTTCCCCTCCTCTCTCTCTCTCTCTCTCTCTCTCTCTCTCTCTCTCTCTCTCTCTCTCTCTCTCTCTCTCTCTCTCTCTCTCTCTCTCTCTCTGTCCTGTTTCTTTCTCTCTCTGTCTGTGCCATCTCTTTTCTCCCCTTCCTCTCTAAGACTCTTTCTCTATGGCCCTTTTTTCTTTCTGGTTTTTTCTCTTGTTCTTTCCCCTCCTCTCCCCTTCCTCTCTCTCTCTTTCTCTTTCTCTCTTTCTCTCTCTTCCATCTCTGACTCTAGCTCTTTTTTGGTTGCTGTCTCTTTTTCTCTCTCTCTTACTCACACGCACACTCTCATGGTCTCTCACTTTCTCTCTTTATATGTCTCTCTCCCTCGATTTCTCCCCCGGCCCCCCTCCCTCCCTTCTTTCTCATGTTTGACATGCTACATATCTCTGTTTTGCTGAATTGGCTGAAGTTTGCAGATGTATTCAGGCCAGCACAGACAGTCATGATCCTCCTCTCCTAGTGCATTTTCATTCATTCCTTTTTCATGCCATTATTGGATCATTCAGTGCAGCTAAATTGACCTAAGCGTGTTTCTTATCTGCTCCCTATTTGACTTTAAAAGTGCTCCCATTGCTGACGCAGACATTCAGTACGACACACCCAGCGTATAATCTCCACAGAAAGGGACTGCCGATAGGGTGAGACCCTCTGGAGGAGCTGCACATGGGCCTATGATTACCATTCCCAGCACCAAGTATCAGCTAGAAGGGTTTAAAGCCCCCAGCATCGTGCGGTAAAGCAGTGGGACTGCATTCTCTGGATTCATGGAACTCTATCCAATAACTCTGGGATGCGATGAAGCGATTCAGAGCTAATCAGTCAGTACCCGACTTCCAATAATTCTCTTGTGCTTGAATATAATCAGATCCTCACAGCAATGTTCCAATATGTGGTGTAAAGCTTTCTCAGAAGAGTAGAGGCTGATACAGCAGCAGAGAGGAGTTTCCAAAATCTTTAGGACAGTGTGATCATGTGATGAAAGTGTATATGACCCTGTATATAGTACTGTAGAGAATTAATTATTCAGCATCAGGAAGTAAACATGAAGGAAGGAAACACAGAAACCACAATAACGAATATGATATCGGGTGTTCAGGATTTAGTGTGTCCACGCTTTAACACTCTTTTCATGGGACTCACTTTCAGTTTCTCCAGGAAATCTGCAGGGACACTTTTCCCACACCTCCAGAGTTCAGTTATTGGATGCTTTAACACGTACCTTGTTTGGTCCCTGCCAGACTTTTCAGTTTGGTCCAAACCAAGTAGCAGGTGTAAGAGGTACCTTGGAGCACAGTCCAGACCAAAGAACCATAATTTGGTCCGGATCAAACTGAACCTCGGTCGCAGTGTGAAATTTTTTTGATAGACTTTCAGACCAGTTACATGAAGCTAAGGCAGGCCACCATCATCCATTGAACAATAGGAAAAGAACTGGCAGAGAAGTACAGAATGAGCCGTGGCAGCGCTTAGGGAGAGGAGGGGACCAAATAACAAACCAGTCCACTTAAAATAAATAAATAAATAAATAAATAAAAATAATAAAAAAAAAATAATAATAATAATAATTAAAAAAGCAGAACTGCATTAAAAAAAAAAGTTCTTTAAAGAGAGAGAGAGAGAGAGAGAGAGAGAGAGAGAGAGAGAGAGAGAGAGAGAGAGAGAGAATGAGAGAATGAGAGGACAGGACAGAATGGGAGGACAATGCCACCTGAAGATAAAGAAACTGTGGCTGCAGTGTTTAAAGGTGCATGATGCCCAAAAGCCGTGCGTCGACAATCGGGAGGAACGGAAAAGATTCCCCGGCGAATTGACCACAAAGCCAGTGTGGAATTATGGGACGTAGGTGTCATGCTGTCTTTTAGTGCACTCACTGAATCGCAATGTGAACACAAAACTAACCACATCAGACGTATACGATGCATCACAAGAATGAGCCTGGGCTCAGACTTTGCTCTGGACCTTTTGTTGTGTAAGGGCCCCTAGAGGTGGGAGGCATAACCTGCTGCTGGTCATTCGTTTCTAGTTACAGATGTAGACACGTCTGTCTATAAACCTGTTCTCCATACCTCCAACGTCTTATTGCAGAGTCCTAACAGGCACGTTTCCGTGACCAGGAGCGTCTTGACCACCGCACATCCTTTCACACCCATAGCACTTGTCTTCTCACAGTGGAAGAATGAAGAGAAACACTTTCAGACACGTCTGAAGCAAGAGTGGAGCTTGGTGTTCTCCTCTCTCTCCAAGACGAAAGCAGGGGCACAGTTTTGGTCTACCAGGTGTTGCGTGGTTGATGACCTTATTATGTGTGTCGTTCGTTTACTTCCTCCATCTTCTATCTAATACTGCCCCTGACATCATCTGAAAAATGAGGATCCCCACTATTCTTTACGTGTTCGTGGTTCAGCAGGTGTTCAGAGTCCCATTTTCTCCTTGGCCCTGTAATGAGTTTGGAGTCCTGTTCCATATTTACTGGTATACTACTCTGTATTGGTGATTGAGAATGTAATCAGGAGCGTTCCTGGCCGTGTATCCGAGTGTCTTGAGAGTTTCTGTGCAGTGCTGGAGCTAATAGCACTGTGTAGTACAGTAAGAACAACTGGTCCCTGTAGATAACTCTATGTAGATGTATGGCATTTTGAGTCTTCAGAACAAACCTCCTAGGGGACGTTAACAAGGACGTATAGTGAGGGTGATGAGAGCAGTCCAGCATGACATCAACCCACTCTGATTGTTTAGGGACAGAGAGCCCTGGGTTTATCTGGAAGCCTGGGACAGGTTGGTGTGAAGAGTTTAGGACAGAGAAGGCCGGGAGTTTTTGGGAAGGTCTATAGCCTAGGGAGAAAACGTAGCGCTCCCACACCTGGCACAGAATGACCGATTGTACTATTGATTTTTGGTGCCACTGATTAGTTATGTTGTAATATTTTATCTTTATATCCTCGTTGTTGAGCTTTTCTGAATTGCTGAAGTGCTTTAGGAGCACTTACTGGAAACCTACTTTTAACCTGGTGAATTAAAAAACAGCCAAAACAGCATGTTTGGACCAACAAGAAACAAAACCCCTTCAGTCTTCTTCTCTGTCAGTCGCCAAATGCTTGGTCTTTGTACCCTGCTCACCTTCAGAGCTCATTGCTGAAGCGAAACACCGCACACATCACTCAGCATTAACTAACGATGGGCTGCTGTATTATGTTATGTTGACTAATGCGAAGGGCAGTGTCCTTCTAATTTGGACAGCGCATTAAAAATGAATGTGCGCTCGGCATCTCCAGGTGCTGCGCTGAATGCAGATTCCCCCTGCTCTCCGCATTCCTGTTGCGTGTTCCCTCTTTCTGTCTTTAGCTTGTTTTTTTTTTCAGATTCCCGGTCCACCACCGCCCCTCTCGTCCTGTTTCTGTCTGCCTTATTTACATTCTTCAGACATGGACAAAGAAAAGAGTGACATGGGTGACGTGTTGACTTGTGGTGGGCGAATGACGTCACCCTGCTGGTCAAAAAGCCACATTAATCAAACCTGCAGTGCTCGTGTGTGCTGTAAGTGAGCAGCTTGCTGGTGAAATGCAATAGAGGATATGACTGGGTGGTGCTGCTCAGCTTGCTGTGAGAGATGAATGCCTATTGTTAGGCTGAGGCATGAATTGAGAACAGCAGCCCAGGCTGGAGAAAAGCTCTTCATATAGTCCAGTAAATGTAGAGTGTGCGTGTGTCAGGGGTCTTTGTTGCTAGTTCGCTGGGCAGAGGTCATGGTGCTGTGCCTTTGACAGACATGTCATCCATTTCTCTCTCTCACACACACACACACACTCGTTTTTATACGGTGTTAGGACATTGGGTCTTAGATGTATGTCATGTATTATATACTGTACATTGTCAGTGTCTGAACAAGACCCTTCTTTTCTCTCTCGTTTATTTACTTCATTTCTTTTTGCTTGTTTTGAAACTATAGGCTGCCTTTTACAGTGTCTGAACATCTCATGCTGAACGGACTTACAGAAATGGTCCATAATTGTCTGGAGTACAGTCTTGTACATTTAGAGCTACACTATATAAAGACTTTGGGATTTGGAGACCTCTCTTGTGGAAACATGTTGCTGAACCTGTTCCTAATGTCGCTTGTGGTTTGGACCTCTTTCCCAAGCTCAATTTGATTGAAGCGAACTTTGGTGTCTCCAGGGAATGCAAATGAATGTTCCGCTATTCTGTTACTGTTATTTTCTTTAGCCTTTAAAACCAAATATGTAATGTAGAGGACATCAACACCAGGTTTTACAGCTCCACAGAACACAGTTAAATGTTAAAAACTTAAATACATACATAAATAAATGCATGCACCAAAGAAGCATAGCTAATTGATAGACAGATATACCTGAGAACTGTGCGGTGTGGCCAATGAGCAGCTAAATCGACAGTTCTTTTAGTTTTAGCTCAAAGTCTGTGAAACAGTTTTGTGTGGGCAGGGCAAGAGAATTCAGGCTTCTGATTGGTTGTGGAAATGCCTGTCAAGGTGTTACGCCAGATTCGGACCGTCCAGTTTACATGGAGAGGAGAGAACCATGGTGAATACTGTTGTTGGTTATTTACTGGTGATTGAAACTGTGTTACAGGGGTTTACCGCGTACATGTTTGCTGTTTGCCTACCAGAACGAGATCAACCTATTTCAACAGAACAGAGATTTAGGCTCCCTGAGCCCCAGTACTGTAGCAGTCAGAATCATTGGCAGATCAAATGTCATCGCAAATGGATCTGAATGAGACTATCTGCTAACAAATGTAACAGACTTACTAAATAAAATAAATGGATGTAAATTGTTATTTAGCTTTAGAGATGTGGCTATAAGTCTATAAGTCAGTGAAGTGTCTTTAACCTGTCCGGGATTAGAGTTTAAACCTGGTGTTAATCGGTCTGAAGGTAGAATTTAGAAATTCTATGTCAGTGTGTAACGAATGGGAGTATGGTGTTAGGTGGGGGCTCTCGTAGAGAGATGGATACTTAGCTTAGGAACACGTCGTGAAGGGGTTTCGGAGCCAGTTCAGTGAACAATGAGAGCACCGAGACTTCACTCGTCACAAGTTCCCAGATAACACCAGTTGGAGAACCCAGGCTACAACCTAGTACAGTTCACCACACGCACATTCTCTCCCGCGCTTTCCTCCACACTCTCCATTATTCGCTCTGGCTCTCCACCGTGCACACGCGCACTGCACCTGCCTTAAAGGGACCGTTACAAGTGCCTCCCTAATAATGCAGTAAGTAAATCTAATCTTAATTCCAAACCTCTAATCCTCAAAACGGAATGATGAAACCTGGAGCTGAAACCCCCCATACTGAGTCAGGACAGGTTTGTCCGGATACTGTATGAAAACAAACACATACACACAGTCGGGTCTTGCAACTTGTCTGAGACCGTGTGCCCAGTAACCCGTGTCTTTCTGACATGTCCCAATATGGCTGACACCTCAAAGGCCCTGTGCTGACAGCTTCCAGATTCCTCCCAGTCTTCTCTTCACCTTCTTTGTCTCCCCTACTACTGCGAGTACTGCATTCCACTCTTCTACACTCCAGAGCAGTCAGTCAGCCCGTGTCAGAATGCCAGTGTCAGGTTAGCTAGTTTTAATGAGCGCTGAAATCACTCGTGCTCGGTTTTCCCAGTGTTTAGCAGGTCGTTATTCTGGTGGTCGAACTGCGTGGGGCTTCAGCTATTCATCAGAGTTTCTGAATTATTGAGCTTTTTGGTGTAATATTCATACAGCGGTCATGTAGGCCTGATTTGCTGTAGCACGTGTTGCTCTTTTACCGTCTGCAGACAGCGTTAATAATTCAGCCTTGTTAAATTTTTAGGAAGACTTCACCTGTGTGAAGCGTTCTCTCTCCAGGTCGGATCATTTCTATTGGTCCGTTTGTCTTACAGTGTTCACGGGTAGCTGCGGATGCCTCTCCTAATGAAGGTGCGTTTTGATTTGATAGCTACGTGCTTGGTGTTTAGAGAGACCTTCCAGCAGGCGCTGTGTTGACGTGCGTCCCGCAGGCTCAGGCTGATTGCAGCCTGCGTGCGGTATTGTTTTTTTCCCCGCTAATGCGGTGTGTGCACCCATCTGCACTTCATTAGTGAGATGTTGGGGAACATGCTTTAACCCGGGCATCTCGCTCGCTCGCTCGCTGCCCTTTCTCCACCGAAACTGCTCAAAGCCACGGGATGTCATCGCCATGGGAACCATCTCAAGTCTGACCGCCTCTCGGTCTTCAATTATCTCCGCTTGCATCTGTTTTGATTGGAGAGAGGGAGGAGACGGAGGGAAAGGGGGTAAATGGGGGAGGGAGAGAAAAGGCTGGTGGGAGAGGGAAAGGGAGAGAGTGACAAACAGCGAGAGAGGAAAAAAGAGGAGAGGAAGAGGGAGCGATAGAGTGCAAAAGAGGTGAAGAACTGAGGAAGTTGTGGCTGAGAATGGCTGCACGGTGCTGGCGCTGAAATATGAATGGACTCGGCTGCATATGTCATATAGCATCACTGAGCCTCCTAAAACAGAGAGGAAGCTAATTTTAGCAGTGGCTCAGCACAAATCTCCTAACATTTCAGCTGTACTGTATGATATGCACTCTGTCTTTTTGAGAGTTAGCTTCTTTGCTAACTCCAGCTGCCCACAAGACATCCCGCTGCCACCAACCAGTCCAGTTCCATATCTTTGTTGGCGGGTCAGTGTGCAGCACTGCTGTGAGTGTATCATTACCTGACATTTAACTGGATTGACTTTTGTGTCGTTGCTGTTAATGGTTAAGATGACCCGATGGACAACTGGACATAGTTTGGGGGCCGATACATCTAGTATAAAAGGATGGGGCAGTTCCAGTTTCATGTATTTTGACCATGGTAACAGCTGTACTCTTATAAAGACTAACCATGTAGCTTAAACCATCTCATAAAATAATACTCTAGCCCACCATGGTTACTGTAGCCAAGGTACACCATGTCAGGGCTTCTCCACCTTTTCCGGCTCACGGCCCGCCTTGTCATTATTAAGACCCTTATTTGCAAATACATTTTCTCTGGGAAATTAGGTTAAAGAAACATTATGAAATATCCAAATTCCAACAGTGGAGCTGAGCAAGCACTCAAGAAACCTCAGTCAGTGGCTAGCCAGCAGCCTGAAGATGTTTATTTATCCTGCTACTGTAACGTCTTTATATGTACATATCTAGATTAATATGCACATATTTCTGATAATATCATTATAATAGCACTACAAATTGCTGCCTCCCCCTGACTACAGGCCCATGCTCCACTAGAAGGTCCTTTATGGCCTATAGTTTGAGAAACCATGCTTTACCGACGACGTTTAATAATTAAAAATAATTTAAATAATTATTTAAATATGTTTCTTGCTTTCCCCTAGTGGCAGTTGTTGCTCTTTGCTTTTTAAAAATTTGTTTGCGAGTAAAAATGATTTTAAAAGTCGCACAGTCTGGAGGGAAGAGACAGGGATACATTTACCACCTAAGAAAAAAAGACAGTAAAAAGACACACGGGGCTACAGGTCAATAGCCAAGACCCCTGACACACCCATGGGCTAGCTCCAGTTCTGGACAGACGAATGGATGGCTGTAAAAGTAGTGCAGTTTAAAGATGATGCTTTATTAGTATAGTAGCTACATTCAGAAAGGCTCTGTGTGGATAGAAACCTGGTAGGGTGCGTCAGGTCCTGCGTTACCACCTGGGTCCACACTTGCTAGCTGCACAGCGGAATTCTCTAAAACTAGTAAGTGTGAGCAGCAACCAGTTAGCATGACCCCGCTGTTGGTCAAAACCATCATAGCGCCTTCAGGTCTTTTTAATTTTCAATTAAAAAACATGAGCATGTCATTGGGCTCCTCCAAAAGTCCAACATGAACAGCTTGACATGTTGACAGTGGGAAATGGGTATCATTTTACCTGTGAGGAGATGATTTAGCTCCCTGCCTGGTTCCTCTGCGTATGTGAGGCATTAATACAGTAGGTTTGTATGTTCAGGTTTTAGCAGTAATGGTGGGGCTGTATGTGTGTGTGTCACTGGACCCGGTGTGTTAGCGTTGACTGTGACTGATGGGCCCCCTGAGAGCTGAAGGACAAAGTATGTTTCCCCTCCTGTGTCATTAAGAGGCTGTGTGCTGGGTAAAGGAGCGTTCAGGGGGATTAATGGACGATGGACTGTGATGGAGGGGTGTGTTTGTCTCAGTGCACTGAAAGCTAAAGTAAGCTTTCTTCCCGACAGCAAAACCAATAAATTGCTTTTTTTTCTTTGTAATTTTTTGTCCACATTTTGCCTCTGGAACTCAAAATTCTCCCGTAGTTCTACAGAGTAAGCAGTTCCTCAGCCATTAGCAGCTGCACTTAAACCCAGATTTTCCATTAAGTCAAAACTAAAGTGTGTGTGTGTGTGTGTCTGTGTGTGTCTGTGTGTGTGTGTCTGTGTCTGTGTGTGTGTCTGTGTGTGTGTGTGTGTTTGTCTGTGTCTGTGTGTGTGTGTCTGTGTGTGTGTGTCTGTGTCTGTGTGTCTGTGTCTGTGTGTGTGTGTGTGTGTGTCTGTGTGTGTGTGTGTGTGTGTGTAAGTGTGTGTGTGTGTCTGTGTGTCTATGTGTGTAAGTGTGTGTGTGTCTGTGTGTGCATGCATGTGCGTGTGTGTGTGTGTCTATGTGTGTGTCTGTGTGTAAGTGTGTTTGTGTGTGTCTGTCTGTGTGTAAGTGTGTTTGTGTGTGTGTGTCTGTGTGTGTTTGTGTCTGTGTGTGCATGCGTGTGTGTGTGTGTCTGTGTATGTCTGTGTGCGTGTGTGTGTGTTTGTGTGTGTGTGTCTTTGTGTGTGTCTTTGTGTGCGTCTGTGTCTGTGTGTGTGTCTGTGTGTGTGTGTCTTTGTGCGTGTCTTACATCTGAGGTCTTATTCTATGGACCAAATTAAATCTGTGTGTAATGGAATATGCAAATGCCCAGCCTAGACCTGCGGCCTGCTAACGACCTCATCATTCGCCCTCGTCTGGCACACCAAGCGTCAAAAAACCCAGATGCCCTTTTGTCCTTGGTTAGATGAGCCTACAGAGACAAACTAGCTTTTTCTCAAGCATCACATATCACTCAGTAACTTCACAATACCCTGAAAACTAGTTCTTATAGCGCTGGGATGATGATTAATCATCTAATCTAATCCAGCTTCATTAAAAAAACATCAGTTAATATGCATTCTCAATGACAAGTTAGCAGCTTGCAGGAGGGTAACACAAAAATAGTGAATGATTTAAATAGTCATCAGTTAAAACAACTGGCTGTGATTAATTTTTGATGATGATTGATGATGATTGATGATGCTGATTATGCAAGATCTTTCCTCTTTTTTATTTATTTTGGTTTTAAGACGTAACTGAAACCAGGACACATGCAAAACATGCTGACAGTAAATTAAACCTGTTGGGGTTAAAAGCGAAGACAGTAGCTTTAAACGTCCCCAGCAACAGACAGCAATTGGTCGTCCAGAGTAATGAATTATGTTAAGTAGTTCTGCTTTTGTGTTGCATGTACAGACAAAGCCTACGGCTTATATGCTCACACTGTATAAAAAACCATCATCTGTATTAAAACATATCACTGTATTAAAGTTTATGTGCCCCATTTGTTTGTGGACGTCTTTGGTGCCACAAAGTCCGGCTGTTTTGTTTTCCATGTCTCCGCCTGTATCGGAGAAGTGGTTGTGACTGTTTCTGCTTAGGATGCTTAAAGTGACCAAATACTTTTTATCCAACTACCACAGCATCAGTCACACTCCTGGCTCGGCTCAATTCAGTGCCAGTCTGAGTTGTTCGTTTGCACAGCCACGTACAATAGGCTCACATGGCATCTGCTGGTATTGGGTGTTGAGTATCGGTGCGAGTTGATAATCTGCCGCTGCTGGAACATGGTGGCCTCTCTACAGATGGAGCTGTCCCTGGAAATGCCACTGGAAAGACCAACCTCTACAGCAGAGCAGACGGGGCCATATCCTGTGCTGTGCTTATTTTAGGGGCTACTGTCATGTACTAACCACCACAATCAATGGGCCCAAGCCCATTGCGTATTTTTACCCCTACCCCTTGTTTTTGGGTGTAACCCAGGAGTTAGAAGGGGGTAGTGGTTGAAATCTTCCCCCTATTAAATGGAACAACCCCTCAAGAACTGGATACATCATATGTTTGTCGTCAGTGGCTTTTATGTAAACAGATGAGAAGCATGGCGCCTGTGATTCACATCGCATCAACCAATCTACGAGCGGCCGAATAAAAAAAAAAAAAAAAAAACACAAATGGAAAAAAAAACGACATGACTTCATTAACAGGCCACTAGCGGTGCTCTGTAGGCAAACCTGCCAGTCTGCAGTGACAGCAGAGGAGGCAGGGGGTTCAGCTCCACTGCTTAAATACATTATGGGCATCAAATGCCTTCAAGAGGAACTGAACTGAACTGAACTGAGCTTTTTAATCAGCAGCTTCATGAGGAAATTTCCCCGGTCCACCTTAAATGGTGCTGGAACCTCAGGTACCAGGACACAACTGCTGCCCCATTTAAGGTGGAACATGAAATTTTGCTAGGTAGCCCCGAGACATCCGCGCATTATCAATTTTAATGTGTGTTATGAACAGAATTACCATAAAACACTATTCCAATGATGATCTTTTAAAAGAGAAAATACCAGTATTTATGGGTCTGTTTGGTTTCTTGTGCAGCCATCTTGCAGAGGATTTGCAGGGCATTCTGGGAATTTTCTTATAACACCCCATTTGAAGGGCCATGTAGCGGTAACACTTCCATCCATGTAGCCCTACCCCTCCATCTCAACGATGATCTGGACAACCCTACCCCTAGACGTAGGCCAGGGCTAAGCGTTAGGGGCAGGGGGTGAAATGGGATTGGGCCTCACCAGAAGCCAGAACGTACCAAGTGTTCTTTTTTAAGACCCTTTATTTTTAAAAAAGTGACGCAGGTTGGCAAACTTGCATTGTTGTTGGTTTGCATACTTAGAAATATCATCACCTTTATGCATTCGTTTAATCCACACAAACAAAGGCTAATAAAACCAGCTTTGGTATGATTAGTGCATCCCTACTTCCAACCAGTGCATTCGATAATGATGGCCCTAAAGCCTTATTAACCTGTATCCTGTTTAAACCAGGATCAGCACAGATTCCTGTGTACAGCTACCACAGTACAGTAATGAAATTCCATGTTGTAAACAAGTCATAAAGAATGATTTAGAGCAGGGCAGAGTGGGCAACATGGCCGATTTCCATAATTCCCCCACCCCACCCCACCCTCAGGCTCTGTTGATTACAGCTGGAACCACATGAGTGATGGTGGGCTCCCTGTATTTTGCATGCTGTCAAGCTGAATGCCCATCTGTGCTGACGGGACGCCCCCACTGGCTCTGCTACACAGACCTGCTTACCCTGATCTGGGAACAGCTTCCCCGGCCTAGATTCTAACCTTACAAAATGCATGGCAGGCCGGCTGCCCAGCGTGGGCAGGCAAGTAATGGACATACATCGATCATATGTAAAGAGGCACAGCAGGACAGGGCTAACTGCGACAGCTAGCACTGGCCTCATCTGTTTAGTCCCTCCACATCACTGGCTGGAAGCCCGGTTGGATGCTATATCAGGCTTGGTGAGGCTGAGGCGCAAATTTGACAGAGGCATTTGAAAACAGCGCTCTGGTGCAAGACCTGTCAGCAGTGTTTTGCCAGTCAATGGTAGTTTAGCAATCAGATGAGGAGGAGGAGGGCACGCCAGACTTGCCCTGCGTTCACATTAGCGGGCATCAGGGCAACAAGTGAGCAGCCATTTTCTACAGGAGTGCGAGATTAGTAGCTGTAGTACTAATAGCGGCAAGTAACACAGAGGCTGAGCGACAAGCAACAAATCCAGACGAGATTTTATCAGCTGTACTCAAAGCTGTGATGCGACCATCTGTTTATTCCTCCAACTGATGATTCTCCTGTTCTGGTCTTCCTTCTTTGCGATATTGTTCAAAGCTGTGGTGTATGTTGTTTGGGTGGCAGTAAATTTTAAATTGATTGAATGTTATTTATAATAAAATATAAATTTTAACATGTATTCCTTTCACTTCTTTAGCATCTTTCAGTTTGTTCCATTTTCTTTAACTCTCTTTTTTTAATTATGTGGTTACATCAGGCTGCAATCATGGCAATCATCATGGAATGCCAACCCTGTCGGAGTTTGATTGCACAGCAGCAGCGATGCCGGTCCACATGTTGTGTCTGCTGATGCTGCTCGGTTGGCGTGGTGCCCGGCGGGCTGCAGGCTGCGGGCTGGCTTGCTTGGCTGCTGGAAGCCTGGCCCTTTTTGATGCGCGTCCTTGGCTAGAGACCTAACGGGCAGCGCAGCTGTGGGCTCTGTCTCAAGTTGGTCATTAGACTGAAAAAGGAGAATGCAGGTGGTTCTAATGACTGTGCAGGCGTAGCTTGGTCGGCAGATACTCAAGGACGTTGGCCCGATTAGATGCGTCTGTGTCCTCATGTAGGCTTTAGTCCTATTGAACAGAATTCATTCTACGTGGGGATGTTGGGTAACATAATTATCGTCAGAGTGTCTGTGTGATTTTACTCTCATTAGAATTGGAATCTTTCCCGAATGTGAGCTCAGCGTGTTATTAGAGATCCTGGTTTAGCATTCTGTTGTAGCAAATTCTACTCAACGTAGAAATGAACCCGGTGTTTATTCATTTCATACTTAAACTGGGCTCTAGAATCAAAAAATGATGTCAGTCATCCCAAAAAGAAAACCCACCATCCAGAACATTAACCTGCGTGGTTTGCGTTGCATACTTTTCTATATTTGTTGTATTACCATATTAAATATTTCCAAAAAGCAAATGTCAGATATGAAAGGCAGCATAATGAAAATGTGCTTGCTGAATATACTGCTATATTCTTCAGAACTAGTGTGCATCGTAATGGGTATCAAAAATACCAAATAAATAGTACTTATAATAATTAACATACGATTTATCATAATAAAGCAAGATCACCACGGTGTGCAGGTAATTTAATATGTGTCTAAAAGGGCTATATGGTCCAGTGCTGTGAGACATATGGGGCTATTCACTGAACACAATAGGTACGCTGTAGCCTGCACTGCCATATAAGAATACAGTAGGTTTATGGGAGACTGTAAAACTAGCAAGCACAGATTATAGGTGGTACCTTAACCCTGCAAAAATACGGTGACCAGACTCAAACGCTTGATGCTAATGAAACATCACGATCCCGGCTAATTGAATTTAGCTAAATCTGCCTGTCTGCCTGTCTGCCTGTCTGCCTGTCTGCCTGTCTGTCTGTCTGTCTGTCTGTCTATCTATCAGTCTGTCTATCTATCTATCTATCTATCTATCTATCTATCTATCTATCTATCTATCTATCTATCTATCTATCTATCTGTCAGTCTATCTATCTATCTATCTATCTATCTATCTATCTATCTGTCAGTATATCTATCTATCTATCTATCTATCTATCTATCTATCTATCTATCTATCTATCTATCTATCTATCTATCTGTCAGTATATCTATCTATCTATCTATCTATCTATCTATCTATCTATCTATCTATCTACATTTACATTTACATTTACGGTATTTAGCTGACGCTCTTATCCAGAGCGACTTACAAGGTTAATCATATTACAGGTAGGCCAATGTAGTGTTAGGAGTCTTGCCCACAGACTCTTATTGGTGTAGCACAGCTTAGTCACTCAGCCTGGGATTCGAACCCCAGTCTCCCACGTGTGGTGGTAGCTACTTGGCGGGTAGTGGTGTTATCCGCTGAGCTACACCAACCATCCATCCATCCATCCATCCATCCATCCATCCATCCATCCATCCATCCATCCATCCATCCATCCATCCATCCATCCATCCATCCATCCATCTATCTATCCATCTATCCATCTATCCATCTATCCATCTATCCATCTATCTATCTATCTATCTATCTATCTATCTGTCTATCAGTCTATCAGCTCCTCCATTGATATTAGACTTGCATTTATTTAATAATACTTCATGATTGATTGAGTCATTTCCTAAATAATCATGACCGAATGGAATGGCTGTGAGGTCAGTCATTTATACTGGTATTGGGTATGTTCTCCCCCGGAGTGCTCCGCTCTGGTAAACCGTATGTGAAAGGAGGTACTCAACTCATTCTCCATTCTGTTTCTCTGCTGGACATGGAGGGCACGGGTATCCCCCTGGTCCAGCTGGCACTGGTCGGTAATCACATGCACACACCATGAATCTGGACGCTGAAGTGTCAGCGATGTGGTGAAATCAAAGCTGCCACTTCCAGCTCAGTCCAGCTGGCTGACACTGGAGACAACAAGCAGAACACATCGGCACCAGGCGGAAAGGGGGGCAGCGAGGGGACCGTAGAAGTGTGAAGGCTGTTGGATTGATAACATAGACTGTCAAAGGTGTCAACATTGACGGGGGTCAGATGTAGTTTGGCAAAGGCTCTGTTATCTGTTGTGCGGACGGGAGGGTCTTGTGTTTCTGTCATCAGGAGTGAAAAATAGAACTTATAACTGTCACTGAGAGTGTAACGATTTCAGTTTGGGAAGTTGAATGATTGAAAACGAATGCTGTAATCCAGTAATATGTGAGAACTGTTTCACCAGTGTAGCTTTCTAGCCAGCAGCACTGAGTTGTTTACATTTACATTCAAGGCATTTAGCAGACCCTCTGATCCAGAGCACAACCGTGCTTAGAGTTATGATGGACAACAACCAAGAGGACACCTGGACAGTCTTGAGGGCGAAAGGGTAGCAGCTCAATACAGGAAGATCCGTGGAGCGTGATGATGCGCAGTCCTGTGTTGTATTGTGAATGATATTTTCACTATTACAGAAACATGAATTTTCACTAACTCAGCATGCGTCTGAGATTCCTTTTATTCAGACCCTTACTCGCTCTCTCCCTTCTCGCACTCTTTTTCTTCTTCCCTGTGTTGTGATGGGATGTGGCAGCGTAATATGCTGTTCTATTTGTGCTGGGCTGATTTAGCTGTTCCAATAAAAGCCTCCATTTAGCTGTCACCCGTCAGAGAAGGTGTTCTTTTAGTTAACAGCAAGAGACCCGCACGCTGCTAGCTGACAGCAGAGAGAAAAGAAAAACACTGTGTGTGTTAGGGGGGGAGAGAGAGATAGACAGATGGGACTAATACATCTGAATCCAAGGTAATACTGCTCAGATTTGAAAGAATGGAGCTTCTGTTTTTATAGTACATTTGTAAACACTTGTACCGAATGCGAACCCCTGTGTCTTGATGAGTAACAAGCTCTTTTCCGTCTCATGCAGAACGGCACGGATTACGGCTTCCTGGTGCGGCAGAACTCTGAGCTGCTGAGGGCGCTGGAGGAGCTGGAGAAGACTTGCTCCACACTCAGAGAGGAGAACAGCCTGCTGGTAAGATTCTGCATGCTCTGCTGATCTTGGAGCAGTTTGTGGGATTCGCTGTAGCTGTCCCAGCACTCTTGAGAAAGAGCTTATAGTGTTGGAGCATGCATTACTCGAGTCGTCTACTTAACAGGGACAGTGATGCTATATACATGTGGCAACATGTGGTATGGTCCCATGAGTCACCATACCAGTTGTTCAGGCTGGTGATGCGGTTTATGTGTGGCACAGACTCTGTAAACCCGTGGATCCCATTTGTCAGCATGGCACTGTGCAGACCGATAGTGGTGTGGGGGGTGTTCTCCAAACATGTCATTGACTGGAGAGTTCCAGCAAATGGTGTGGCCTGCATGCCAGACATGAACCCAATCGAGGCATTCCACTATCATGGCTCGTTTGAGCTTTATGATTCATTAAACCATTTAATAAAAAATCTGAAATAAATGGAATCGATGTGAGGTCAGTGATTTACACTAGTATTGCTCTGGTGAACAGTATGTGAAAAGAGGCCGACTGCTCAGTGTTCAGCCTCACTTACGAGTTAACACCTCACATGTCCCAGTGTGTGTGTATATATGTATATACAGGGGTTGGACAGTGAAACTGAAACACCTGTCATTTTAGTGTGGGAGGTCTCATGGCTAAATTGGACCAGCCTGGTGGCCAATCTTCATTAACTGCACATTGCACC